>JAWWNI010001454.1:0-57848 GCA_034642065.1 Darevskia nairensis | reverse complement strand
AGCACGCCAGGCACTCCTGCCTTCCACTGCCTATCTATCTATCTATCTATCTATCTATCTATCTATCTATCTATCTGCTTGTCTGTCTGTCTGTCTATAATCTATCTATCTATCTATCTATCTATCTATCTATCTATCTATCTATCTATCTATCTGCCTGTTGTTGTTGTTGTTGTTGTTGAGTCGTTTAGTCGTTTAGTCGTGTCCAACTCTTTGTGACCCCATGGACCAGCGCACGCCAGGCATTCCTGTCTTCGTCTGTCTGTCTGTCTGTCTGTCTGTCTATCTATCTATCTATCTATCTATCTATCTATCTATCTATCTATCTGCCTGTTGTTGTTTAGTCGTTTAGTCGTGTCCGACTCTTCGTGACCCCATGGACCAGAGCACGCCAGGCACTCCTGTCTTCGTCTGTCTGTCTGTCTGTCTGTCTGTCTATCTATCTATCTATCTATCTATCTATCTATCTATCTATCTATCTGCCTGTTGTTGTTTAGTCGTTTAGTCGTGTCGACTCTTCGTGACCCCATGGACCAGAGCACGCCAGGCACTCCTGTCTTCGTCTGTCTGTCTGTCTGTCTGTCTGTCTATCTATCTATCTATCTATCTATCTATCTATCTATCTATCTATCTGCCTGTTGTTGTTTAGTCGTTTGGTCGCGTCCGACTCTTCGTGACCCCATGGACCAGAGCACGCCAGGCACTCCTGCCTTCCACTGCCTATCTATCTATCTATCTATCTATCTATCTATCTATCTATCTGCTTGTCTGTCTGTCTGTCTATAATCTATCTATCTATCTATCTATCTATCTATCTATCTATCTATCTATCTGCCTGTTGTTGTTGTTGTTGTTGTTGAGTCGTTTAGTCGTTTAGTCGTGTCCAACTCTTTGTGACCCCATGGACCAGCGCACGCCAGGCATTCCTGTCTTCGTCTGTCTGTCTGTCTGTCTGTCTGTCTATCTATCTATCTATCTATCTATCTATCTATCTATCTGCCTGTTGTTGTTTAGTCGTTTAGTCGTGTCCGACTCTTCGTGACCCATGGACCAGAGCACGCCAGGCACTCCTGTCTTCCGCTGCCTATCTATCTATCTATCTATCATCTATCTATCTATCTATCTATCTATCTATCTATCTATCTATGTATCATCTATCTATCTATCTATCTATCTATCTATCTATCTATCTATCTATCTATCATCTATCTATCTATCTACCTATCTATCTATCTATCTATCTATCTGCCTGTTGTTGTTTAGTCCTTTAGTCGCGTCCGACTCTTCGTTTTTGGGATACCATCTTTCGCCCTCCTTCAAAGCTTCTTTCTTTCCTCCTCACTTTCTGCCCTCAAGGTTGTTTTCATCAGCAATTCACCATACTGCGGCGTAAAAAAAGCTCTGAAGGCAAGAGGCTGTCGCTCTGTCTGTATGCAGCTTTGTGTGCCAAGAGAGGTGGAGGTCCGGCTGAGCTCAGCTATGCGGCCCCCCAAGAGGAAGACCACCAGCATCAACCGGGCCCAGGGCCTGGTGCAACGTTTCCCTTATCACCCGGAGGTCTGGCGGTCAGGGACGAGGCCGGAGAGGTTTGGCAACCGCTCACGGACCCCCCACCTGCGGCGAGCGCCTTCCAGGAACGTGGCCGGCCAGGCTGCCGATAACCTAGAGGGGGTGGCCATCTTTATCTCCCTCCTGGGATGTTGCAGGAGATCAGGGCTCTAGGGATGGAGGGGGAGATCCTGGCAAGTCTTCCCTCCATGCTCACCGCCGAGCCTCATTGAGGCTAGAAATAGAAAAATCCTCAAGCGAAACGTTTTTGTTTCTTTCTTTTTATTCTTATTGTTTATGTTTATGTGTATTGTATTGTTTGTGATCTGCGTTGCACCCCCCTCCCCCGGGTCCAATCATTCCATTTCTTCTTAGATTTCCAGGGTCAGACTAGATGACCCTGGCACCCCGTGTCAAACAATTGATTTCTCACTAGATTCCCGGGGTCAGACTAGATGACCCTGGAACCCAGTTTCTAACCATCGCATTTTTACATTGATTGAGACGCAGGGGGCGCTGTGGGTTAAACCGCAGAGCCTCGGGCTTCCGATCGGAAGGTCGGCGGTTCGAATCCCCACGACTGGACCTAACGGCCGGGGGTCCCTTTACCTTTATGCAGAGGCTTAACAGCCACCTGTCAGGAATGCTTTGGTGGCGTTTCCTGTTTGGCAGGGGGTTGGACTGGACAGCTCTATGATTCTACGTGAACAAGACAATAGTAAATCTATCCCATTATCTTAACCACCTTTAACATTTGGGCTTTTTTAAAGCCATGATTCCCATCCAACATCCAAACATGGATCCCTAATATCTATACTTCACAAATCAATCACTGTTCAAAGGGAAACCCCAGTCGTGTCCGACTCTGGGGTTGCGGCGCTCATCTCGCTTTACTGGCCGAGGGAGCCGGCGTACAGCTTCCGGGTCATGTGGCCAGCAGGACTAAGCCGCTTCTGGCGAACCAGAGCAGCGCACGGAAACAGTGCCCATTGATCTACTTGCACTTTGTGCTTTCGAACTGCTAGGTTGGCAGGAGCAGGGGCCGAGCGACGGGAGCTCACCCCGCGGCGGGGATTCTCTCCATTCTCTTGGCATGGTCAATAATAATAATAATTTCAGCAAGGCCTTTGACAAGGTGCCCCATGATATTCTTGTAAAGAAGCTGGTAAAATGTGGGCTAGACAATGCTACCATTCAGTGGATTTGTAACTGGCTGGCTGACCGAACCCAAAGGGTGCTCATCAATGGCTCCTCTTCATCCTGGAGAGAAGGGACTAGTGGGGTGCCACAGGGTTCTGTCTTGGGCCCAGTCTTCTTCAACATCTTTATCAATGACTTGGATGATGGGCTTGAGGGCATCCTGATCAAGTTTGCAGATGACACCCAATTGGGAGGGGTGGCTAATACCCCAAGAGGACAGGATCACACTTCAAGGTGACCTTGACAGATTGGAGAACTGGGCCAAGGCAAACAGGATGAATTTGAACAGGGAGAAATGTAAAGTACTACAGTTGGGCAAAAAAAATGAAAGGCACAAATACAGGATGGGTGACACCTGGCTTGAGAGCAGTACATGTGAAAAGGATCTAGGAGTCTTGGTAGACCACAAACTGGACATGAGTCAACAGTGTGATGCAGTAGCTCAAAAAGCCAATGCAATTCTGGGCTGCATCAATAGGAGTATAGCATCTAGATCAAGGGAAGTAATAGTACCACTGTATTCCGCTCTGGTCAGACCTCACCTGGAATACTGTGTCCAGTTCTGGGCACCCCAGTTCAAGAAGGATACTGACAAGAGTTGGAAGAGACCCCAAGGGCCATCCAGTCCAACCCCCTGCCAAGCAGGAAACACCATTCAAGCATTCCTGACAGGTGGCTGTCAAGCCTCTGCTTAAAGACCTCCAAAGAAGGAGACTCCACCACACTCCTTGGCAGCAAATCCCACTGTCGAACAGCTCTTACTGTCAGGAAGTTCTTCCTAATGTTTAGGTGGAATCTTCTTTCTTGTAGTTGGAATCCATTGCTCCGTGTCCTCTTCTCAGGAGCAGCAGAAAGCAACCTTTCTCCCTCCTCTATATGACATCCTTTTATATATTTGAACATGGCTATCCTATCACCCCTGAACCTTCTCTTCTCCAGGCTAAGCATACCCAGCTCCCTAAGCCGTTCCTCAGAAGGCATCGTTTCCAGGCCTTGGACCATTTTGGTGGCCCTCATCTGGACACGTTCCAGCTTGTCAGTATCCTTCTTGAACTGTGGTGCCCAGAATTGGACACAGTATTCCAGGTGAGGTCTGACCAGAGCAGAATACAGTGGTACTATTACTTCCCTTGATCTAGATGCTATACTATTGATGCAGCCCAGAATTGCATGGGCTTTTTGAGCTGCTGTATCACACTGTGGACTCATGTCCATATGGTGGTCTACCAAGACTCCTAGATCCTTTTCACTTGTACTGCTCTCAAGCCAGGTGTCACCTATCCTGTATTTGTGCCTTTCATTTTTTTTGCCCAAGTGTAGTACTTTACATTTCTCCCTGTTCAAATTCATCCTGTTTGCCTTGGCCCAGTTCTCTAATCTGTTAAGGTCATTTTGAAGTGTGATCCTGTCCTCTGGGGTATTAGCCACCCCTCCCAATTTGGTGTCATCTGCAAACTTGATCAGGATGCCCTCAAGCCCATCATCCAAGTCATTGATAAAGATGTGGAATAAAACTGGGCTTATTCATCCTCATCCTTTTATTTGACCGTCCGTCAGAAGAATACATTGGCGCCGAATTAAAAGCATCGGAGAGAACTTTGGAAAAAGGAAAGATAATCCACAAGAGAATGGAACTAAACCAATAGCCCCATATCCATACAACACGCTTCTTGTTAAAGCTCTTTAAAATGGGTATTTACGGCTCTGGGTCTCGCGTTGCTGTGTTCTTGGATTCTCGTTCGAGTCGCAACACAGGGGTACTTTTTGGACTTGGGAACCGATCTGGCCAGGCTGGGTGAGGGTTTGGGGGCCGGGCTAGTGGCCCAACGGCCCTCTCCACCCCCTTTTCCCCTCTGAAAAGGTCAGCGGCTAAATTGCCTTGGGCCAAGTCCTTGGGCCGGATAATGGATGTCCCCGGCAATGTTGACACTCGGCGATCCACCAGGTTAATGGGGCTGACGCTGGTGACAAAGTGATTTGTTCCCGGCCGAAAGCACAGATCCTGCGTCCTTCGGCAATAAACCATCGTGCCAGGGGCCCTGCGGGAAGCCAGCGAGGGGAGCGTGGCCATCCAGACAAGTTGGTATGCCTTCGCCACATCTGTCCTGCCCCAAGTGGGTCCCATCAGGGAGGGGCAGCTCAGGAATAAGAATAATGGTTTATTATGTGTACCCCACCTGTTGAAATGTAGGCAGCCTTCTGAACTGATCTGTAAATGCTTTATGGGTACAAACCCCACATTTTGGAAAGATATTATTATTATTATTATTTATACACCGCCCATTAAAATGTAGGCAGCCTTCTGAACTGATCTGTAAATGCTTTATTGGTGCAAACCCCACATTTTGGAAAGATATTATTATTATTTATTTATTTATATATATATACCCCGCCCATTAAAATGTAGGCAGCCTTCTTAACTGATCTGTATTGGTGCAAACCCCACATTTTGGAAAGAGATAATAATAATAATAATAATAATAATAATAATAATAATAATAATAATTTATTATTTATTCCCCGCCCATTAAAATGTAGGCAGCCTTCTGAACTCACCTGTAAATGCTTTATTGGTGCAAACCCCACATTTTGGAAAGATGATAGAATAATAATAATAATAATAATAATTTATTTATTCCCCGCCCATTAAAATGTAGGCAGCCTTCTGAACTCACCTGTAAATGCTTTATTGGTGCAAACCCCACATTTTGGAAAGATGATATAATGATGATGATGATGATAATAATAATAATAATTTATTTATTCCCTGCCCATTAAAATGTAGGCAGCCTTCTTAACTCACCTGTAAATGCTTTATTGGTGCAAACCCCACATTTTGGAAAGATGATATAATAATAATAATAATAATAATAATAATAATAATAAGTACCCCGCCCATCTGGCCGGGTCCCCCCCAGCCACTCTGGACGGCTTCCAACAAACATTAAAGTACATCATAAAGCTGCTCTTTATTGTGTTGTGTTTGGACAGCAGCCGGGCCCAAGAATCCATGTTTTCTTTGCATATTGTATGTCCATGCGGGTGAAAAGGAGGCGGATACCCCCCCCCCCAAATAGGCGAGGAGTCAGGTGGTCTCTGCCTTGCCAAGGGGGGCTTCCTAGACCCATGTTTTTTCAAGTGCAGAGGAATGCTGTGGTTTTGCTTCTGAGAAAGCCAATTTTTACCATCTGCAGGGACTTTTGAGGACATCTGGGGTTTTTCCAACTTGAGAAGGATTTCTTCCCTGTATCCTGACTTCGCATGGTCTGCCTGTGGCCCTTGCCAGTTGTTTGGGGCGACAGCTCCCATCGATGGGAGTTTGAGCGTTAGTGATCAAGCGGGAGATCAAAATGCAAAGATATTTATTACGGTCCAAGACCAGAGAACAGTTCATGACGATCCATAACGACGATCCATAACCAGATATAGTGTTGGAGATGGAGTGATATTGCAGAATTAGAAGCCATCTCCTAAAACTGGTGCTTACATTTAAAATGAAAATTTAAAACTTAAGATTTTAAAATTTTACATTAATAGATCTATACCACCTATTCACGTTCCTTCGGAGATTAAAGCTCACAGAGGCGGGATATCAAATCCAAACTCTCCTCTCTCTCCCTCCCCTCCCTCCTTTCTTTCCTTCTTCCTCTCTCCCTCTCCTCCTTCATGCCTCCCTCCCTTCTTCCTCTCTCCCTTCCCTCCTTCCTCCCTCCCTCCTTCCTCCCTTCCCTCCTCCTTCCCTTCCTTCTTTCCCTGAGAGCCAGTGTGGTGTAGCCATTAAGAGCGGGTGGCCTCGTAATACGCTGAATTGGGTTCGCTTCCCCGCTCCTCCACATGCAGCTGCTGGATGAGACTTCTCTGAAGTCTCTCAGCCCCACTCACCTCACAGAGTGTTTGTTGGGGGGAAGAAAGGGAAAGGAGGTGAGCCGCTTGGAGACTCCTTCGGGGAGAGATAAAGCGGGATATCAAATCCAAACTCTTCTTCTCCTCCTCCTCCTCCCTTCCTTCCGTCTCCCTCCTTCCCTCCCTCCTTTTTTACCCCTTCATTCCTTCCTTCTTACCCTCTCCTTCCTCCTTCCCCCTCCCTCCCCCCTCCTTTCTTTCCTTCCTTCCCCCTCCTTCCTTTTACCCCTTCCTTCCTTCCTTCCTTCCTTCCTTCCTTCCTTCCTTCCTTCCCTTCTCCCCTCCCTCCCTCCTTTCTTACCTTCCTTCCTTCCCCCCTCCCTCTTTCCCTCCTTCCCTCCCCTTCCTTCCTTCCCTCTTTCCCTGAGAGTCAGTGTGGTGTAGTGGTTAAGAGGTGGACTCGTAATCTGGTGAACTGGGTTCGCGTCCCCACTCCTCCCCATGCAGCTGCTGGGTGACCTTGGGCTAGTCCCACTTCTCTGAAGTCTCTCAGCCCCACTCACCTCACAGAGTGTTTGTTGGGGGGGGGGGAAGGAAGGGAAAGGAGAAGGTGAGCCGCTTGGAGACTCCTTCGGGTAGGGATAAAGCAGGATATCCAATCCAAACTCTTATTCTTAAGGCTCTCTGGGGAGAACAGGCTGTGGCTTCGCAGCACATCCACCCTCAGAGTCGCAACCCCAGAGTCGTCCGCGACTGGACCATTAGCTTGGCTTTGGGGTTGTGGTGCTCATCTCGCGTTACTGGCCGAGGGAGCCGGCGTCCAGCTTCCGGGTCATGTGGCCAGCAGGACTAAGCCGCTTCTGGCGAACGAGAGCAGCGCACGGAAAGGCTGTTTGCCTTGGATATTTGTTGGAAGCCACTCAGAGTGGCTGGGGAGACCCGGCCAGATGGGCGGGGTACAAATAATAATAATAATATTATTATTATTATGACCGGCAAGCCCCAGGCTCTGTGGTTTAGACCACAGCACCACCCGCGTGCTAGCAAAACAAAGGCGGGTTTGGGCTGGGTGTTCATCAGTATGCGGATGACACCCATCTCTACCTCTCTTTCAAATCAGAACCAGTGAAGGCGGTGAAGGTCCTGTGTGAGTGCCTGGAGGCGGTTGGAGGATGGATGGCGGCTAACAGATTGAGGTTGAATCCTGACAAGACAGAAGTACTGTTCTTGGGAGACAGGGTGCGGGCGGGTGTGGGGGACTCCCTGGTCCTGAATGGGGTAACTGTGCCTCTGTAGGACCAGGTGCGCAGCCTGGGAGTCATTTTGGACTCACAGCTGTCCATGGAGGCGCAGGTTAATTCTGTGTCCAGGGCAGCTGTCTACCAGCTCCATCTGAGACACAGGCTGAGACCCCTCCCTGTCTCGCCAGAGTGGTGCATGCTCTAGTTATCTCCCGCTTGGACTACTGCAATGCGCTCTACGTGGGGCTACCTTTGAAGGTGACCCGGAAACTGCAATTAATCCAGAATGCGGCAGCTAGACTGGGGACTGGGAGCGGCCGCCGAGACCACATAACACCGGTCTTGAAAGACCTACATTGGCTCCCAGTACGTTTCCGAGCACAATTCAAAGTGTTGGTGCTGACCTTTAAAGCCCTAAATGGCTTCGGTCCTGTATACCTGAAGGAGCGTCTCCACCCCCATCGTTCAGCCCGGACACTGAGGTCCAGTGCCGAGGGCCTTCTGGCGGTTCCCTCGCTGCGTGAAGCCAAGTTACAGGGAACCAGGCAGAGGGCCTTCTCGGTGGTGGCGCCCGCCCTGTGGAATGCCCTCCCTTCAGATGTCCAAGAGAACAACAACTACCAGACTTTTAGGAGACATCTGAAGGCAGCCCTGTTTAGGGAGGCTTTTAATGTTTTATAGATTATTGTATTTTAATGCTCTGTTGAAAGCCGCCCAGAGTGGCTGGGGAAACCCAGCCAGATGGGCGGGGTATAAATAATAAATTATTATTATTATTATTATTATTATTATTATTATTATTATTATAAAGGCACATTTAATTCCTGGGCCGGGCTCAGCTGGCAGCAAGCAAGCAGGCGTTTTCCTACGCTAGCTGCTTTGAAAGGAAGAAAAGGGAACCCAAATGAATCGATGGGCCAATCCAGGAGCGACACACATCAGGGGGGGGGGGACACCGACGGTGGGGCTGTGTTGCTCACTTCGATGACACTGCCACTGACATCTTCGTGTGGCAAGCAAACACGAACCTGGGCGCACAATGGCTTTGCAAGCAAACACGAACCCGGGCACACAATGGCTTGGCGAGTGTGCCGCCCGCTCTCGGCTGAATGGGCTCCAGGATGTATAGAAATCTAAATATACAAAGTCCCTCCCCGCTCTCTCTTATCTTTAATTGAGCTCTCCTTTCGCTCTGGTCAAGGCCGTTTTCGCAGCTGGGCTTGTTTTGCTCGGCTTTTTTTTTAAGGAGGAAAATAAAACTCTGGCTGTTTGGCAGCTCTTAAGGCCAGAACGCACTCCTGAATCCAAACAGCTCCCCATCAAAGCCTGGGCCGAGAGCTACCCGCTGGATAAACTGGGAGAAAGGGGGACTTTGGACTGGATGGAATCCTAGAATGCTAACAATGCCTGCTGGAGATGCAAGGAGGTGGGAGACTTCTACTATATGGTGGAAATGTGAAAAAATCAAAGATACATACAAAATTGGAAGTTATTTTTGCAATCACATTTCCAATATCCCCTGAAGCCTACTTATTGGGAATCTTAAAGCAGAAATCCAAAAATATGCGACACAACGGCCAATATTGGTAAGTAAATGATAAATGTGTAGCTGAAGAAGTTTTCCACGAAACAGTGCTTTACCGGAACACTGTCTATTTTTTCATAGAGAATAAAGAATCATTACATTTATCATTTACTTACCAATATTGGCCGTTTTGGATTTCTACTTATTGGGAATAGCAGTGCCGGATATACCCAAGAAATTTAGGACTTTTTTTTTGTACACCTCTGCCGCAGCAAGGATTTTGGTGGCTTCTTACTGGAAGAATGCCAACCTCCCAAGTAAGAAGGAATGGCTTCTTAAAACGATAGAATATATTGAGCTCGCCTATCTTTCAGAAAATCTAAAGGACCATTCGAGAAGCAAACTTCTCGAAGAGTGGAAGCGTTTCTTAGGTTATTTAAAAAAGAGGTGTGACATGACCAGGGTATACGTTTTGGAGTAATTTTGGAGTAATTTTGTTGTCCCCGAAGGGGACAATGACAATATATTCTATTCTATTGTTGTACGATTATAAATCATGTATAGTGAGGCAACATGGAATAAGAGTGAAATGCTATAGAATTTTGATTGAATAAGTGATGCCAGAGCTAAAGTAGATAGATTTAACACCAATATTGTGAATCAAAGGAGAGATGGAATAGGGAAGTAGATTAATGACATTTAATGAACTACATTTAATTAAGTTTATCAGATTTTTGTATTCTTTTTCTTTTTTTCAGATTGGAATAATTGTAAGTTTTTGTGTGTAGTTTGTGGTTGTTCGGTGTGTTAAGTGTAATGTTATGTATGTATATTACGAATGAAGATTTAATAAAGATTTAAAAATAATAATTTATTATTTGTACCCCGCCCATCTGGCCGGGTCCCCCCAGCCACTCTGGGCGGCTTCCAACAAACGTTCAAATACATCAAAATGTCACAGATTAAAAACTTCCCTAAACAGGGCTGCTTTCAGGTATTTTCTAAATGTCATTCAAATACAGTGGTACCTCGGGTTAAGTACGCTTCAGGTTAAGAACGGGCCTCCGGAACGAATTAGGTACTTAACCCGAGGTACCACTGTACATCAAAATGTATTCCTTCCCTCTTTCTTGGGGCTCCTGTCACCCTGCGGGTGGTGCTGTGGTCTGAACCACAGAGCCTGGGGCTTGCCGATCCAAATCGGTTCAAATCCCCGAAGCTGCAGAAATTTGAGCTGGTCCTCAAAAAAATTGGGGCTTTCCCCCTCTAAAATGGTCGGGTGCGCCTTATCCTATATAATAATTCCCTAATGTCCCCACGTCCGGGGTGTGTGTCAGTGGAAATTTTCCACTGCGCATGTCCCAGACAGACGCTGGGATTGGAGCGTAGAGACCACGCCTCTACCTCCCCACCCTCGCAGCTCCAACTGCTTTCCAACGCTGCCTGCCCTTAACGGTCATTCTGTGAGCGACCGTTGGGGCAGACAGTAGCTTGCATTGCCGCCGTCTACCTTCCACCGTCGTTTGCAATTGCTGCGTTATCTTTGCGACCTCCATTTCTTTGGCTCCCGCTGCCTCCCGCTGTAGCCGCCGAACATCGCGCCACAGTGCGGGGAACCGGCGCGGAGCGCCGGTGACCCAGCACTGAAGCGGAGCCTCCTGCTGCCGCCATACACCTCCATTTTGGGCGCTTTGGGCTCCTGCTGCAGCCGCCGAACATCGCGGCTCCCCGCCACAGTGCGGGGAACCGGCGCGGAGCGCCGGTGACCCAGCACTGAAGCAGAGCCTCCTGCTGCCGCGAGAGAGCTTTCTAGCGCCTGTTTTGCTTAACAGGCTTAATTTACTAGTAGAGCAAATAATAAGGTAAATAATCATCATCATCATCATCATCATAAGGTACCACTGTGCTTGAGAACCTGCTGGATGGCTTGTGAAGGCCTCATTCTTCAGGTGTCATTTGCATCCGTACACCTGGACATCACCTGGCTGGCTGGTTCGAGCTCTGGGGGCGCCCCATCTCCAAGCCCCCCCATCCATGACACATGGCCGCGTCGAAGCGGCAGAAAGGAGACTCGAGAGCCCAGAACAGTTTCACATTTATTAGTTCAAACATCTAACACTCGCTAAACAGGCGCTTTAACACTTATTGGTCACATTTCCACAGGTAGTCAAGTCGCCGAGGAAAACTTAGGAGCCGGGACACATGGCCCGCCCGCCGCCGGGAGAGCGGCGGCGCGGACGCCCCGGCTCCACGCAAGTTGAAAGGTAGCAGCTCAACGTTCACTGTTTGGTTACGCTGCGGTGACATCCTGCTTCCCTGATTTCGGACGAGGGATTGCGGGGGGAAGACGGGTTTGGTGGAGGTGTTGCCGGCCCTCGCTCCCTCCCTCTGGCTGGCAGAGGGCCGGGTCGCCCCGGGCATGGAGATGCTGGTCAAACCGTCCCCAGGCTGGGGAGAAGGAAGTGGCAGGCGCTACGAAGGGTGGGGGGCCTGCGGTTTTGGGGCTCAGATGGCCAAAGGCCTCTCCTTGTGGGACGCCTGGAACTGGCCAGAGTCGTCCTGCGCAGGACAGACACCAAATCGCCTCTTCCCTAACAACTTGGCCCCCATGATTCCAGGCCTGTCTTCCATTCATTTGCCCCACCCATGGGACAGCCCGCCACTTTATTCCTTTTGGGGCCCCCCAAAAAATTCTCCCACGGCAACGAGGAACGGAGAATCTCCGGCAAAGTTGACAAAGCACCATTCGCCCCCCCCAAACCCGTTGCGTCTCCGTCCGGAAACGTGTACAAAGAGGAAGCGAGTTCCCCCCCAAAAGTGGTGGGGTGGTGGGAAATGCTTCGTTTCTCCCCCTCATGTACATACGCAATCCCTTTTGAGATGACCCGCAGGATGTCACGCGCAAGAGGTAGTTTTGTTCTGGAAACGGAGTCAATAACGTCATTGGCAAACTAGTACAAAACGATTTTCATAATCGGGAAAGGAAAAGGATGCGTCTACCGCGGAGTCGAGGTCAGCGGGCGCCCCGGACGGGGACGGGGGCTTCAAGTCTGGACGGGGGCCGTCCAAAGGATCCCGTGGGGCAGAACCCCGTAGAAGCGGCAGTGGGGTTCCCCCAGGTTCGGTTTAAATACATATCCCTGAGCTGTGCGCTGCGCAAAGGGCGCACGGAGAACCCGGAGGAAACCCCGCAGAGGTTGCCGCCACGCGCCGGGGCGTTGCTTTGGACTGGGTATCACCTGAGATGCAAAAAGATCTGCTGAAATAGACTTCAGCTACCAGCACCCAGCCTCTTCCCCTCCGGCCAGGTCAACGCCCGAGGAAGGGGGCATTGCCACTGCCCCCTTGGCATCTACAGACCCATAGTTGCAGAGCTGGAAGACCCAACAGACCCATAGTTGCAGAGCTGGTAGACCCAAGGGGCTGGCAGCGGAGTGACGGGGAAGGCGGGTACAGACGCCCTGCCACTTTTTTTGGGTTGCTTTCCTATTTAGAAATAAAACACATTTTAAAAAAACAAGGTGAAAAGGAAGTTCAAGTTTATAAACGGCGACGAAAACAAAACAAAAAAACCGAAACGGGCGTTTGGCTTGAAGGACGGCCGCCGGTGGCAAAAGGTAAATTCCCAGCTTTCGGCAGAGGAACGGCAACTGGGCGGCCTTTTGGGGGGGGGGTCTTCCGGGTCACAGGGGGCCCCAGAAGCGGCTTTTTGGGGGGCGCTCAGCATTAAGCAACTTCATTGTCGGTTAAGTTCCATTTCTGTTTTGCATTTGAGTCCTTAATAAGCCTAGGTATTTGGGGGGGGTAGGGGGTATAATACTGAATTTATTCTGCGTTTGCCAAATTGTCGGGACTGTCGCCATTTGGGGAATTTGACTGACACGCATTTCAGTGTCTTTGGAATACTGTAAGCCAGGCGGCAAGGTTATCTGGCCAGAAATCGCTTCTGCGCATGCCCAGACGCCTGCGCAGAAGCGGTTTCCGAGGTCTGGGCATGTCCCCGGCGCCAGAAACCGCTCCTGCGCAAGCCCAGACGCCCGCACAGAAGCGATTTCAGGGTCTCCCGTGCCACTCTGCGACCGGGCGGCTCGTGGGCCAGATAAGCTGCCTTTGCGGGCCGCATCCGGAGGTGGCATGTTGCCTATGCCACCTTGGGCTTGGTTCGCTGCGGAAAAGCAGTTAACTAATCAACTCAACCGATCAATCGTGCTCAAATGAAAAGCCACCGCAGGGATCTCCTGGTGGGAGGCGGGTTCCTGGGCCCCCGCAGTGGGAAAACCGGAAATAACAGCTCTGCCACACAGCGTTAAGCCCGTTATTATTTTGCCAAATGACCGCCGAGCAAAAGCAAGCGCGGAAAGAGGGTGCCCCACTTTGCGCCATGTCCTTCAAGCCAAACTAGCAAACCCGTCTACGCGGGTTACCCTACGGTCTCGCTACGTCTCTAAGCTACAGTATTCCTATTTTTCTTCACATAATACCTGAGTCCGCAAAGCGTTACATTCACTTTACCCTGTTTTGAAACCAAACGAGCCGCCGGCGGGGGCTCGGCTTGCGGGAGGCGTTAAGCGCCGGCGCGTTACCTTCTGGCTCGTTTGCGTTAGCCTTTGGCCGCCACCCGAGTTCGGCGCATGTGGAGGCAAAAAGGGGGGCGGGCACGGTCCTCTCACGCAGCCACCCTGCAATGCCCCCCTGAGTCAAGCCGTCTTTGAAATATGCAGGACTCGCTTAGCTGCCGACCGTTCTCTTTTGTGGCGGGAAACCCCTTATTCCGGATAGGATTCCTCCCGAGAAAAGGGAACGGTCGACAGGAGGGGGAGTGGCCGGCGGAGAGGCCCTGAAAACCCCCGCAGCCGGCGAGGTTTTGACGAAATGTCGAGCCTTGTGCAATGTATCGGGCCGCCGCTAAGCGAAAGGAGCGGACCAGAAGGTAACGGGGTGGGTCAGTCGAGAGGTATTGTGGACGGCTCTCCTCCCGCTTTTAAAACAAAACACAAAACACAAAAATAACACCAACGTTCTGGCAGGCAGAACTTTCTAGTTTTGCGACACACACACAGACAGACAGACAGAAGGGCAGACGGGTAGCCGAGCTGCCCTTTGAGGTATATCGTGTCAAAGCGGAAGGCTTTCCCAAGTGGCGGGGAGTTCCAAATGCCACTTGGGCCAAGGGGGAAAGCAAAAGGACGGCGGCCCGCCCGAAAGCCACGGAGAGCAGGCCGTGGCAGGGCCGTTTATACCCGTTTTCACCTGCTGGGATTCAGCAGCAGCGTGGAGAGGTTAGCAAAGCGGACCCAGCGGGCGACATTAACCCACAAAGCAAATGCCCACGGTCCGAAGGAGCTCTGGGTTCGGGCTGGCAGTGGGGAGGGATCTGCGAGTTTCCTCTGTCGTTTTGCCGTTCCCGGGCCAACCTGTACCGAGCGAGATCTCTCCCCTAGAAAGGTGCCAAGGCGTCAAACGTAAACGGGCCGCGGCGTGGCAGGGCGAATAGCAAGATCGGGGCGCGGCGGCAGGGGCAGCAATGTCGGGACGGCCTGTGAGGGGGCTGAAAAGGGGCTCGTTCCTTTCCGGGAGTCGGCAACCTCCGGCCCATGGGCTGGATCCGGCCCACGGGGACCGTGGAGATTTAGGCCGTTCCTTTCCGGCCTCTGATTGTGTATGCTGACTGTGGCCGTGAGCTGGTGGCCATTAGCCTGAAGGCCCTAGAGCAGGGGTCAGCAACGGGCTGGATCCGGCCCACGGAGAGCGTTTTACCGGCCCCTGAATGGACTCAACGAGCCACGCCGGAAGTCGCGTCTGCGCAGATGCTGGGAATCGCGTCTGCCGGCGCGATTTCCGGCGCTGCAGACATGAGCAGGGGGGGGGTTTTCCGGCGCCGTGGCAGAGCTCTGTGGGACTGATCCGTCCCATGGCCGGTAAGCCTGCCTTAAGAGGGTGACACTCGCAGAGAAGCCTCTCTTGCCATGAGCGTCTCTTAAGCATGGGTTGGAGGAGTGTGACACGGGAAGACCGGGGGGGGGGGCCCTCTGGGAACGGGGAAGCCCACTGAGTGTGAATAGGGGAGAGAGTTGTGCCAGGGCCCCTTTCCGAGGTCATGTCCAAAATTGTGGGGCGTCCTAGATAGATCTCCCCCCCCCCACCATTTTCTTAAACCAAAGTCCCCCAAAATGAGGGGCGTCTTATACCTGTATAAGATTACTTCCCCCCCAAAGATGTCCAAAATTGGGGGGCGTCTTAGATCTCACCATTTTCTTAAATCCGAGCCCCCCAAAATGAGGGGCGTCTTATACCTGTATAAGATTAGTTTCCCCCCAAAAGATAATGTCCAAAATTGGGGGGCGTCTTAGATGGATCTCCCCCCCATTTTCTTAAATCAGGGTCCCCCAAAATGAAGGGTGTCTTATACCAGCGTTTCCCAACCGGTGTGCCGCGGCACACTAATGTGCCGCGAGACACCGGCTGGTGTGCCGCGGAAAAACCGTGGCTCGGGACCCACGCCGCAGCCGCAAGCCCCCACCTCCGTCGTCGACAGGAGGTGGCTTTGCAGGCGTCCCGCCTGCTGGGCTGGGAAATCCGCTCCACTTACCTGTGGGGAGGAGTTGCGGTGGACCTCGGGACCACCCACTCTCTTCCGGGGGCAGGGACGACGTCCCTTGCCGCCTAGAGGTTCCTGGCCGCGTCATCCGCCAGCCAGCCAATCGGCTGGCTGAGGGGGCGGGGTCGCGGCCCCGTTTAAATCCTTGGCGCAAGCCGAAACACCTCCTTTTCGGCTCGCGTCTTCAATCTTCAAGGATCGTCGGTTCGAGATCCTCCGCTCCTCGCTGTTCCGGCTCCTTCCCGGTCGCCCGCGGTGCCTCCTGCTACCCCTCTCGGCGCCTCTGCCCTCAGCTGTGCGTGGCGCTTCTCGTAGGCGGCTGTCCGCCTTGCCATCGCGGCGCTTTTCGCGCCTCTCGCTGCAGCGCTCCTCTTCGCCGGCTCACCTCGGTGCCGGGCGCGCGCTTTGCCCCCGGTGCCGCCAGGGCTTGGAACTTGGAGGCACTGCTTTGGACGCGTCGTCCAGCAGAATCAGGAGCGCGCAGATCACTGCATCGGACCCGAGAGCAGGACGTCGGAAGCGAGCCGCTGCAGCGCTCGCTGGGGTTCGTGTGCTTGGGGGGGGGAAGTTAGTGAGGAGGAATCGGGCAGCAGGGTTTTTGGGGGAGTTCCTGGCTAGTAGGGCTAGATTGCAGACCGGGAATAAGCGCCCTGGGCCGTTTTACTTTGGGTGCATAGCTCCGTGATTTCCGTTGCCATGGCGACGTTGCCGCCGCCATTTTGTGGGTGCTGTGCCGCGAGATTTTTTTCATGAGACAGGTGTTCCGTGGCCCAGAAAAGGTTGAAAAACACTGTCTTATACTGTACCTAGGGGCGTCTTATAGACGGGAAAACACGGGCAATTTCCCCTTTGAAGGCCATAGAGCCATCTGCCGCCCCCCCCCCCTTGCTGGTCCCAGCTTTCTTTTGTGGGCAGGGGGCAGGGCCGAGGGAAGGTCTAGGGCAGGCATCAGCAAGGTTGTCCAGCGCAGTGCGATGCCGGAAATCGCGTCTGGGCATGACCCCGGCGCCGGAAATCGCTTTGGCGCACACCCATGTCCCCGGCGCCGGAAATCATTTCTGGGCATGCCCAGATGCCCGTGCAGAAGCGGTTTCCGGAATCTAGCCATGTCCCCGGCGCCGGAAATCGCTTCTGGGCATGCCCAAAGCCTGCGCAGAATCGATTTCCAGCGTCTGCACATACCCAGATGCCATTTCGGCGCCATTCAGCAAGTCCCCGTGCACGCGGGGGACTTGGTGATCGGATCAACGGCCTTCGTGGGCCGCACCCGGCCCCTGGGGCGCAGGTTGACGATGCCTGGCCTAGAGCAGAGCGCCTCGACCGCTTGAGACTCGACCGCCATCCTTGCAACCTGCCGTTTTCGCGGCACAGGGAGGGCTTGATGATTGCTGGGTCTGGAGTGCGAAGAGGGACCTTGGGGTGTGGATCTCAACCTTTCCCTTTTCTCATGAGGAATCCTATTCGGAATAAGGGGATTTCCCACGAGAAAAGGGAAAAGATGGCAGCTATGGTCTGAGCGGCTCTGCGGGCAGCCAACTGAGAAGAGAACGGGGAAGAGGGAATGCCACAACACTTGGCACCTCTCTAGGGGAGAGCGGATCCTGGCCCCGGCAGAACGAACACGGAAAGCGAGAGGAGCGCAGCGGCTTCTCCTTGAGGTAGTCTCGAGTCGTCGGCCCTGGTTAAAAAAGAAGAGGTCTAACCCTAAAATTAAAAAAAAAAAAAAACACTGTCAACAAACATCTTCACATTCTGTAAACGGCAAGATGGGGGCATTCGGACGGAACGCTGTGCAGAGAGGGTTGAAGATCATACATTCAACTTTGTCGAGAAATAAATATCGTCGGGGAAAGAGGAGAGGGAGGAAATCAACCCCCACAAAGATTCCTGCCGCAAAAAGCAAGGCGACCCATTGCCCGGCTGCGGCCGTTCCGTCGACGGCGTGTGCCTCCGCTTGCTCCGCCGGCTCACTCTTTGCTCGCGCCGGCCTTGCAGGAGTGCAGGACGGCCTTGAAGAGGAGCGGCATCTGTTCCAGCGGGACGCTCACCATTTTCCCTGTCGAGACAAGAAGGGAATCTCAGTGAGCTGCCCCGGGTCGAAGCCGGACGGGTATGAAGCCGGCCGGATCAGGCTCATGGGGCCAATGGGTCCAGCGTCCGGCTGTGGCAGGGGCCAGGCAGATGCCCCAAAGACAAAACTCATCTGGTGGGAGGGCGTTCCACAGGGCGGGTGCCACTACCGAGAAGGCCCTCGGCCTGGTTCCCTGTAACTTGGCTTCTTGTAGTGAGGGAACCACCAGAAAGCCCTCGGCACTGGAACTCTGTCCGGGTAGAATGATGGGGGTGGAGACGCTCCTTCAGCTATGGTTTTCCCAGTAGTGATGTATGGAAGTGAGAGCTGGACCATCAAGAAGGCTGATTGCCGAAGAATGGATGCTTTTGAATTCTGGTGCTGGAGGAGACTCTGGAGAGTCCCATGGACTGCAAGAAGATCCAACCTCTGCATTGTGAAGGAAATCAGCCCTGAGTACTCACTGGAAGGACAGATCCTGAAGTTGAGGCTCCAAGACTTTGGCCGCCTCATGAGCAGAGAAGACTCCCTGGAAAAGACCTTGATGTTGGGAAAGATGGAGGGCACAAGGAGAAGGGGACGACAGAGGACGAGATGGTGGGACAGTGTTCTCGAAGCTACCAACATGCGTCTGACCAAACTGCGGGAGGCAGGGGAAGACAGGAGGGCCTGGCGTGCTCTGGTCCATGGGGTCACGAAGAGGCGGACGCGACTCAATGAATAAAGAACAACAACAAGCAGATAGATAGATAGATAGATAGATAGATGATAGATAGGCAGGCAGTAGAAGAAAGGAGTGCCTGGCGTGCTCTGGTCCATGGGGTCACAAAGAGTCGGACATGACTAAAAAACAAAGCTCCACCACTGCCTCCACGGGGAAAGGGCTCTTGCGTTCAGATCCTGCTTCTGGGCTTCCCATGGGGGGCAACTGCTTGGCTCCACTGCCTCCGGGACGAGGGACTCGATGAGCTCTTAGTTTGCTTCAGCCAGTTTCTCCCCATGTTCTTATGAACCAAAGTGTTGGTGCTGACCTTGAAAGCCCTCAACGGCCTAGGTCCAGTATACCTGAAGGAGCGTCTCCACCCCCATCGTTCAGCCCGGACCCTGAGGTCCAGCGCCGAGGGCCTTCTGGTGGTTCACCTCCTGCAAGAAGCAAAGCTACAGGGAAGCAGGCAGAGGGCCTTCTCGGTGGTGGCGCCCGCCCAGCAGATGCCAAGGCAATAAGCTACCATTTTACTTTTTACTGTTTAGGGAAGTTTTTAATGTTTGATGCTGTGTTGTTTTTAACATTCGATTGGGAGCTGCCCAGAGTGGCTGGGGAAAGTCAGCCAGAAGGGCGGAGTGCAACTAATAAATAATAATAATAATAATAATAATAATAATAATAATAATTATTATTATTATTATTATTATACCTAAAGGAATGTCTCCACCCCCATCATTCTGCCCGGACCCTGAGGTCCAGCTCCGAGGGCCTTCTGGCGGTTCCCTCGCTGTGAGAAGCGAGGTTACAGGGAAGCAGGCAGAGGGCCTTCTCGGTGGTGGCGCCCGCCCAGCAGATGCCAAGGCAATAAGCTACCATTTTACTTTTAAAAGACAACTGTTTAGGGAAGTTTTTAATGTTTGATGCTATGTTGTTTTTAATATTCGGTTGGGTGGCTGGGGAAACCCAGCCAGATGGGTGGGGTATTAATAATCCTATATAATAAAGAGCCTATGTCCGTCCGTACTTTCCGTGTGTCAGTGGAAATCGCAAGTGCGCGTGCGCCCCACTGACACACGGATTGGAGCGGGCGGAGAGGGGGCGTGTCCAAGAGGGCGGCCGTGCGCATGCGCGTCATCAGTTGGCTCAGTGCCGCCACCTCGCACGGTCGCCCTCCCGGGCCGCTGAGGGGGCAACTGAACGCCGTCGGGCTCGCCCTCCACTCCCGGCGACACTCCGCCCCGAATCCGAAGCGGGGTATCGGGCTCGCCGCCTTCCCTCCTCCCCGGCCCGGCGAGTGGGGTGGGCTTTGCTGGGACGGACGGGGCCCCCCGAGCTCCCCCAACACGGAGACGCCGCAATGGACGCTGGTTGCCCGGAGCGAGGAGGAGGAGGCCACTGGCGCCGCCATCCCGCCCTTTTCTTAGTCACCATGGGAGCCCCTGCTTGGGCCAGGGCCGCCGGTGTGAGGAGGGAAGAGGCGGAGGAGAAGCTGCCGCCGCCGCCCTCCAGCCCCTTCCCGAGGTGCTCTCGAGAGACGAATCCGGCCGGGGAAGGGTATGAGGGGACCACCGCGGAGGGAGGAGAGAGAGACTGCACGCAGAGAGCGGCCAGTGGCTTCGCGGGGCGTGTGTGCCCGGGAGCACGTGCAGAGTGCCGGCCTCCGGAAGGAGGCCGGAGTGTTTCCCCGGGGCGCTTCAGCCGCGGCTCCTCTCCGCTGACAGGGTGAGCGTGCCGCTTGCTATTGAGGGCTGAGGCCCAGCGCCCTTGGGCAGTGGGTGTCGTCTCAGCCCTGGCGTGGGTATCTAGAACCCGTTATTAACAGGCTTAATTCACTAGTAATAATAATAATAATAATATTAATAGTAATAATAATATTTTTTTATTTGTACCCCGCCCATCTGGCTGGGTCTCCCCAGCCACTCTATAATAAAATAATAATAATAATAATAATAATAATAATGATAAATTATTATTCTAGCCTCCCCGCCTCCCTTGGCACTGCCCACCAGCTGGCCCAGACTGGGAAGGAGGGTCCCACACGCTGGCAGCGCAGCCAGAGAGAGCAGCAGGGAAGTTTCTCGTCCCAAGCTCGTTCCAGTCCACGGAGAGAGTCTCTCACCTGCAATGTACCGGATTTCCGGCAAGCACATCATCAGATCGGGGAAGCGGTTGGGCTGGTGCGGGTACTTGAACTCCATGAAGTCTTGGCAGACGTACCAGCAGCGCTTGTTCAGCTGCTCCAGCTGGGAGGCGTTTGTCAGGCCTCGGATATCTGAGAAGAAGAAGGAGAAGGAAGGAAGGGAGGAGGAGGAGGAGAAGAAGAGTTTGGATTGGATATCCCGCTTGGTCGCTCCCCGGAGGAGTCTCCAAGCGGCTCACCTTCTCCTTTCCCTTCCTGCCCCCCAACAAACACTCTGTGAGGTGAGTGGGGCTGAGAGACTTCAGAGAAGTGGGACTAGCCCAAGGTCACCCAGCAGCTGCATGGGGAGTAGTGGAGACGCGAACCCGGTTCAACGTATTATGAGGCCGCCCGCTCTTAACGGCTACACCCCACTGGCTCTCAGGAAGGGAGGGAGGAAGGGAGAGAGCAAGGGAGGGAGGGAGGATGTAAGGAAGGAAGGGAGCGAGGAAAGGATGAAGGAGGGGAGGGAAGGAAGGAGACGGTAAGAAATAAGATGAGGGAGGAAGGAAGGGAGGGAAGACGGAAGGGATGGAGGGAAGAAGGGAGGGAGGGAGGGGGTAAGAAAGAAGAGGGAAGAAGGGAGTAAGGGAGGGAGCCAGGGAGGGGGTAAGAAGAGAGGGAGGGAGGGGAGGGAGGGAGCAAGGGAGGGAAGGAGGAAGTAAGAGAGAAGAGGGAGGGGTGAGGGAAGGAAGGAGAAGGTAAGAAATAAGAGAAAGAGGGAGGGAGGGAGAAAGGAAGGGAGGGAGGGATGAAGGAAGGGAGGGAAGCCGTAAGGGAGGAAGGGAAGAAGGGAGGGAAGGGGTAAGGAAGAAGAGAAGGAGGGAGAGAGGGAAGAAGGGAGTAAGGGAGGGGGTAAGAAGGGGGCAATAAAGATGAGGAGGGAGGGAGGGGTAAGAAAAGAGGGAGGGAGGGAAGGAGGGAGAAGAAGAAGAGATCACTACCCCGAGGAGTCTCCAAGCGGCTCACCTTCTCCTTTCCCTTCCTCCCCCCCAACAAAGACTCTGTGAGGGGAGTGGGGCTGAGAGACTTCAGAGAAGTGGGACTGGCCCAAGGTCACCCAGCAGCTGCATGGGGAGGAGCAGAGATGCAAACCCGGTTCCCCGGATTACGAGGCCCCCGCTCTCAACCCCTACCCCACCCTGGGACTCTCCCCGCGCTGTTCACCTTGGTTGAGGAAATTGATGGCTTTCATACAGGCGTATTCCTCCTTGCTGACCTTGAGCTGGCTGAACTTGCGGTAGAGGTAGATCAGTCTCTCCATCACCTCCATGCCTTCTTCGCTGAACCTGGAGAGGCGAGGCGGGCAGGGAGGAAGGGAGATGGGCATCAGGGGAGCCCGGCGGGAGCTGCCCCACATCCCGTTCCAGAACCACCCTGAGACCTCTGGGTAGAAAGGTCAAGGGACCCCTGACCATTAGGTCCAGTCGTGACCGACGCTGCGGTTGCGGCGCTCATCTCGCTTTACTGGCCGAGTGAGCCGGCATACAGCTTCCGGGTCAGGACTAAGCCTTTCCGGCGAACCAGAGCAGCACACGGAAACGCCGTTGACCTTCCCGCCGGAGCGGGACCTATTGATCTACTTGCACTTTGGCGTGCTTTCGAACTGCTAGGTGGGCAAGAGCAGCGGGAGCTCAGGATTCGAACCACCAACCTTCTGATCGGCAAGCCCTAGGCTCTGGGGTTTAACCCCCAGCGCCCCCCGCGTCCCTGGGTGCATATACAGATGTACTCTGAAGGAACGTTAATAGGTGGTAAAGATCTGTTAATGTAAAATTTTAAAATCTTAACTTTTAACTTTTAATTTAAAATGTAAGTATCAGTTTTATGAGATGGGGTTCTAATACTGTAATATAACTCCATCTCCAATGCGATATCTGGTTATGGATTGTCATTAACGGTTCTCTGGTCTTTGACCGTAAGAAGGATATTTGTCTTTTGTATACAGATGTTCAAATTCATGAAGAATACTTTTTCTGGACTTAAGCTGAAGGTGCCCTAGCTGTCGGGGGGGGGGGGAGAGCTTTGCTAGGGAAGAAGGGATTGGGGGGGTCCCGTGGCGGAGTTGGGGGGGGAACCAGCCCCAAAGGGCCCTTCCGCGCTTGATCCGAGACCTTCTCTACGGCAGCGTTTCCCAACCGGTGTGCCGCGGCACACTGGTGTGCCGTGAGACACCGGCTGATGTGCCGCGGAAAAAGGGACCTGCAGCCCAGGGCTGCACAGGACCGTGGCGGCGGCGCTGCTGGAGCCCAGCGGCGAAGCGGAAGCCAGGGCGGCGCTGCTCCCTTGGCTGCTGCAGCAGCAGCAGCAACAGCAGCCTCGCGCGAGAATCCCGACCGGAAGCCTCGTGCGAGAATCCCGACCGGAAGCCTCGCGCGAGAATCAGAGCCCAGGGTGCCCTGCAGCCCCGCGCTGCACAGGACCGTGGCGGCGGCAATGCTGGAGCCCGGCGGCGAAGCAGAAGCCAGGGCGGCGCTGCTCCCTTGGCTGCTGCTGCAGCAGCAGCAGCAACAGAAGCCTCGCGGGAGAATCCCGACCTGGTGCCCCAGCTGATGGGCGGGAGAAAGGACGCCGCGCTACAGCTGATCCCAGAGGTAACTCTGGGTCAGGAGACCCGGCGCAGCCGGGTGGGGGAGGAGCGGTGTGCCGCGAGATTTTTTTAATGAAACAAGTGTGCCGTTGCCTAGATTAGGTTGGGAAACACTGCTCTACGGCTCTGTTCCCAGGCTGCGCACCTGGTCCTTGGCGCGGATACTTTCCCGGGCAAATTGTTTGGAATCAATATTTACACTCTTGTATACTTATTAAGTCTTGATTACCTCTAATTTTATTGCCAACAATTTTAAATCCAACTGTGCGAGTGTAACTGCTGCTCTCGTGTCGTCTTGTGTTATGAGCTTAAAGCCGAAATAAAGTTGATGGATTGATTTCCCGGGCAGCCTCCCGACCCGACCCCGGGCCCCCGCAACGAGACGGGGCAGCACGGCCTCACCTGTGGAGCTCGTCGTCCGAGGGAGAGTACTTGGCGGTGACCTCGGCCAGGTCGCCGAAGATCTGCTGGCCGTAGACGGTGAGCGAGGAGAGGAGCAGCAGCTCCTGCCAGGTGGAGCTGAGGAGGCAGGTGTAGTCCTTGATGGAGAGCTCGCCAAAGAAGGGCAGCTTCTTGACCCAGGCGATCTGGCGGAAGAGGAGCTCGTCGGCCAGGCGGCACAGCAGCGCAAAGAGCTCCGACTGGGTCACTTTGTACCTGCGGGGGGCGGGAGAGCGGTTCAGGGGAGAGGCGGTTATGGGCCTGCCTGCTGCCATCGCGGCCGCGGCCGAACCGTTTAATCCCATTCCTCCGCGCCACGTTTCTTTTTCATGGGTCTCACTTTGCATTTGGAGGGACGAGGGTGGCGTTGCGGTCAGAACCACAGACCCAAGGGCTTGCCGATCGGAATCCCGACAGGAATCGGCGGTTCGGGATTGCCGACCGGAGTCGGCGGTTCGAATCCCTGCGGCGGGGATTCATCAGAGAAAGGTAGGAGGGTGTGTGGCAGTACAATTATTTTACAGAGATAATAATTGTGATTATTCTGGAACAGGACGTCCCGGTTTTCATCAGAGAAAGGTTGGAGGGTATGGGGCAGCAAACTTATTCTATAGAACTTATTCAAAACAAAATTAAAAATTAAAAAATTCCTTCCAGTAGCACCTTAGAGACCAATTAAGCTTGTTCTTGGTATGAGCTTTCGTGTGCATGCACACTTCTTCAGATAGAACTTATTGTTATTATGGAACAAGACGTCCTGATTTTCATCAGAGAAAGGTCGGAGGGTATGGGGCAGCAAACTTATTCTATAGAACTTATTGTTATTATGGGACACGGGTGGCGCTGTGGTTTAACCACAGAGCCTAGGGCTTGCCGATCGGAAGGTCGGCGGTTCGAATCCCCACGACGGGGTGAGCTCCTGCTGCTCACCTAGCAGTTCGAAAGCACGTCAAAGTGCAAGTGGATCAATAGGTACTGCTCCGGCGGGAAGGTCAACGGCTGAAAGGGGGCGCCACTCACCCGTCTTCGATGAGCATGGGGGTGCCGAGGGGCTCCAGGTCCTC
This sequence comes from Darevskia nairensis, assembly GCA_034642065.1. Classification (NCBI taxonomy): domain Eukaryota; kingdom Metazoa; phylum Chordata; class Lepidosauria; order Squamata; family Lacertidae; genus Darevskia; species Darevskia nairensis. Next base: position 32,842 of record JAWWNI010001454.1, on the reverse strand, counting down.
GGCCGAGACCAGCTGGCTGATGAGGAGGCCGTGGGCCTGCGGGTCGAGGCTCCGAGGTTGCGGGGGCAGCAGGGCCGAGTGAGCCGGGCAGCTCAGAAGGTGCGGGAGGTACTGGTAGGGGCCCGGCACCGGCGCCCCCAGATATTGATCCCTGAGTGCAGTGAATCCGTTCAGCTCGACAGATCTGCTGGAAGAGGCAAGGCGGGCGTTGAGAGGCGGGGAAAGGATGGCAGGCGGAAGGGGAGGAGGTGCCAAAGCTTCCACGACTTTGATTCAGGGGTCGGCAACCTGCGGCCCACAGGTCAGATGCGGCCCACAAAGACTGTTTTGCCGGCCCACGGGCCGCCTGCCAAACCAGCGCAGCGCGGGGACTCGCCGAGTGGGGCCGGAAATGGCATTGGTGCGCGTCCAGACCCCGGAAACCGCGTCTGCGCATGTCCAGACGCTGGAAACCGCTTCGGCGCAGGTGTGGTTCTCGGCGTTTGGGCATGCACGGAAGCGATTTCCGGCATCACATATCCGGCAACCCAGAGCACATAGAGCAACCAAGTAATTTTGTTGTTCCCGCAAGGGAATATTATCTTATTATTATCTTATTAGTAATAATCCATGTGCCGATTGCACCCACAGGTACACTAACGGGCCAGAGCGTGAGAACCGGCTCCCGCCCCCTCCCTCGTTCGGCCCGAGAATCTTCCCGCGCCCCCCAGTGTCCCACCTTGGAGGCGGAGTCGAGACCGGCCCGAGAATCTCCCCCTGCCCCCGAGAATCTCCCCGCGCCCCCCAATGTCCCACCTTGAAGGCGGAATCTCCCCCCCCCGAGAATCTCCCCCCACCCTCCTCAATGTCCCACCTTGAAGACGGAGTCGAGACGGGCGAGGGCTGATTGCTCTCCGACACCCCGTTGCCGGGGGAGCTGTTGTCGCTGTCGCCGTTGTTGCTCCAAGAGATGTTGGCCTCGCCTTCGAATTCCTGCCCGGACATGATCCTCTCAATCTCCTCCTCGGAGATCTGCGGGGGAGGGGGGAAGAAGGAGAGGAGGGACGGGCAGGCACCCCGGGCGCCGGCAGCTCAGCCCGCCCTCCGCCCTCACGCCAAAAGGGAGAAATGCAGGTGGATCGGTGAGAAAACGCGCAATCTAGAGGCCTGGTGCTCTCCTGCGGCCTTCCAGGGGTTTGGGCCTACAACTCCCATGATCCCTAGCTTACAGGACTAGTGGTCAGGGATGATGGGAATTGTAGTCCAAAAACACCTGGAAACCAGAGTTCGCCTATGACTGGCTTAAGCGATCAGACATTTGTGGGGCCTGCCTGGTGTTTTGACATGAGTAGAATGTGTCCTTTTCTTTAAAATGTATCTCTGGCTTATTTGTGGGGCCTGACATGAGTAGAAGGTGTCCTTTTCTTTAAAATGCATCTCTGGCTTATTTGTGGGGCCTGACATGAGTAGAAGGTGTCCTTTTAAAATGCATCTCTGGCTTATTTGTGGGGCGTAGGAATCCGTTCCTTTTTTCCTCCAAAATATAGTTCGGCCCACCACATGGTCTGAGGGACGGTGGACCGGCCCACGGGCCGAAAAAGGTTGCTGACCCTAGAGTCCAACGGCCGGGGGGCACCCGCCTTGGCGGCCCGTGTCCCGTGTGGCCGGCGCCCCGGGAGTCCCCCCCAGCGGGCAGCTCACCTGAACAGGTCCGATGCTCTTGTTCCGGCCTCCGGGCATGCCGTCTTCACGGATTGCTTGAAAGAGAATAAGGCAGCGAGAGCAGATGGTTAGGGACCCCCCCCTAAAACCCCCAGAGTTTTGCTCCGGTTTTCTCTCCCCGAGGATCCGTTGGCCGGATCCTCTGAAACCCGGGAATTACGGGCCCGGTGCCGTGCAGGCGACCCTCTCCTGCTTCTGTCAAGTTTGTTGGCCTCTGAGCGCCATTTTAAAATATAATTAAAAATAGATATACCGTATTTTTCGCTCCGTAAGACGCACCTGAACATAAGATGCACCTAGTTTTTAGAGGAGGAAAGCCCTGGTTTTTTTGAGGATCAGCTCAAAGTGGTGCAGTTTTTTTTGCAAACGGAAAAGCCCTGGGTTTTTTTGAGGATCAGCTCAAAGTGGTGCAGCTTCTTTTGTAAAGGGAAAAGCCCTGGGTTTTTTGAGGATCAGCTCAAGGTGGTGCAGCTTCTTTTGTAAAGAGAAAAGCCCTGGTTTTTTTTTAGCATCAGCTCAAAGTGGTGCAGCTTCTTTTGTAAAGGGAAAAGCCCTGGGTTTTTTTGAGGATCAGCTCAAATTGGTGCAGCTTTTTTTGCAAAGGGAAAAGCCCTGCTTTTTTGAGGATCAGCTCAAAGTGGTACAGCTTCTTTTGCAAAGGGAAAAGCCCTGCTTTTTTCAGGATCAGCTCAAAGTGGTGCAGCTTTTTTTGCAAAGGGAAAAGCCCTGGGTTTTTTTGAGGATCAGCTCAAAGTGGTGCAGCTTCTTTTGCAAAGGGAAAAGCCCTGTTTTTTTGAGGCTCAGCTCAAAGTGGTGCAGCTTTTTTTGCAAAGGGAAAAGCCCTTTTTTGAGGATCAGCTCAAAGTGGTGCAGCTTCTTTTGCAAAGGGAAAAGCCCTGGTATTTTGAGGATCAGCTCAAAGTGGTGCAGCTTTTTTTGCAAAGGGAAAAGCCCCGGGTTTTTTTGAGGATCAGCTCAAAGTGGTGCAGCTTCTTTTTTTTGCAAAGGGAAAAGCCCTGCTTTTTTGAGGATCAGCTGAAAATGGTGCAGCTTCTTTTTCAAAGAGGAAAAGCCCCGTTTTTATGGGGTTCAACTCACAGTTCTGCAGGAAAGGGAGCCATTTCTACAGTTTCCAGACAGATAATCTACTCAGCCAGTCCCATGTCGCTGGGGAAACAAACAGCCTCCCTCTGCATTCAACAATGGAGGCCTGGGCTGGAAAGGGAGCCTTATCTCTCTCCCTGATCGCTTGCTGAACAGCTGTTCAGCGGCTTCCTTTCAACACCCTCTTCTCTCTTTGTCAAAAAAAAGAGCACCATCTGCTTTCGGCCCCTGGGCAGTTCGGCTCCAGGGACCACACGTTCGCTCCATAAGACGCACAGACATTTCCCCTGACTTTTTAAGAGGAAAAAAGGGCGTTTGATGGAGCGAAAAAGACGGTATATGCTAAGAGGGCCGGGGGCCAGTTTCTGGCGGTGGCCCAAGAGGAAGGGGCTGCCCTACGGCTCCCCGCAGAGAGATCAGCGCCCTCCTCGGCTGGGAAACTTAGAGAACGTGCGCCCCCGCCCGCTCCCTGCGACGACGCCCGAGAGGGGGTACCTTTCCGGTTCATGCCCATCTGCAGGCACTTGAGAAGGCGGCAGTACTGGCAGCGGTTGCGCTGCTTGCGGGACATGACGCAGTTCTTGTCGCGGCTGCAGCGGTAGACCCTCTTGTTGCAGACGCTGCGCTTGAAGAAGCCCTTGCAGCCCTCGCAGGAGATGATGCCGTAGTGGAGGCCCGTGGCGCGGTCGCCGCAGATCAGGCAGGTGCGCTGGTCGGCCCGCTCGCCTGCGAGGAGGAGGAAACGGCAGAGGGTGAGACGCGGGAAGGACGCCGTTGGGCCGGGCTACATCTTCCCAAGGCGAAATCATAGAATCCTAGAGTCGGAACAGACCCCAAGGGCCGTCCAGTCCAACCCCCTGCCAAGCAGGAAACGCCATCCAAGCCTTCCAGACAGGTGTCTTTCAAGCCTCTGCTTCAAGACCTCCAAAGAAGGAGACTCCACCACACTCCTTGGCCACCAATCCCACTGTCGAACAGCTCTTACTGTCAGGAAGTTCTTCCTAATGTTTAGGTGGAATCAGGGTGGATTTGATTTAAATCAAACTGATTTAAATCACAATTTAAATCACAATTTAAATCACTAGTCAGTAAGGCCCAGGGTGGATTTAAATAAAAAAATTGGATTTTTGTGTTTTAAATCGGATTTTTTTTATTTAAATCGATTTTTTAAAATTTAAATTGGATTTTTTTATTTTTTTTATCCACCCTGAGCCTGATTTAAATCAAATCCACCCTGGGTGGAATCTTCTCTCTTGTAGTTTGAATCCATTGCTCCGTGTCCTCTTCTCATGAGCAGCAGAAAAAAACCTTTCTCCCTCCTCTATAGGACATCCTTTGATATATTGGAACATGGCTATCCTATCACCCCCGAACCTTCTCTTCTCCAGGCTAAACGTACCCAGCTCCCTAAGCCGTTCCTCAGAAGGCCTTGGACCATTTTGGTTGCCCTCCTGTGGACACGTTCCGGCTTGTCCATCTCCTTCTTGAACTGGGGTGCCCAGAACTGGACACAGTATTCCAGGTGAGGTCTGACCAGATACAGTGGTCCTATCCATTCCCTTGATCTAGATGCTATACTGCTATTGATGCAGCCCAGAATTGCATGGGCTTTTTTAGCAGAAAACCACCTTTCTCCCTCCTCTATATGACATCCTTTGATATATTTCAACATGGCTATCATATCACCCCTTAACCTTCTCTTCTCCAGGCTAAACATACCCAGCTCCCTAAGCCGTTCCTCATAAGGCATCGTTTCCAGGCCTTTGACCATTTTTGTGGCCCTCCTCTGGACACGTTCCAGCTTGGCCGTATCCTTCTTGAACTGGGGTGCCCAGAACTGGACACAGTATTCCAGGTGAGGTCGGACCCTGAGATGCAGCGCCGAGGGCCTTCTGGCGGTTCCCTCGCTGCAAGAAGCAAAGCTACAGGGAACCAGGCAGAGGGCCTTCTCGGTGGTGGCACCCACCCTGTGGAACGCCCTCCCAGCAGAGGTCAAAGCGATAAACAACTATCTGACCTTTAGAAAATACCTGAAGGCAGCCCTGTTTAGGGAAGTTTTTAACCTGTGATATTTTGATTTATTTTAATATCTGTTGGAGGCTGCCCAGAGTGGCTAGGGAGACCCGGCCAGATGGGCGGTTACAAATAAAAAAATATTATTATTATCTCTTGGACATCTGTTGGGAGGGCATTCCATAGGGCGGGCGCCACCACCGAGAAGGCCCTCTGCCTCAACTCTGGCGGCGACAACCCAATAACCCCAACGGACCCCATCCATGTATGTGGATGTGAAAATCCCTGGTTCTCCCGGGCAAGAGAGAGAAAAGTTCCTCACCGCCGGCGTTCAAGGGGAGCACGGAGGAAGGAGAGTTCATCGGTTCGGCATCCGGAGCTGGGAAGAGAAGGGAGGCAGGGTTTGAAACGCTGTTCCAGTAATAGTAATAATAATAATAATAATTCTCTCTTGAAAAGTAAGTCAGGCTTTAATCACCCGTCACCCTCTGACACAGATATGGTCCGCCTTCTATTACATACTTCTAGAAAGTGGCAACGTAATCTTATGCTTTGGGGGGGGTACATGCCCCCCGAGGCAGTGGGCCATTACTCCGCCAGCCCATGCGCCAACCTACCTATCATCTCTATTGCCAGTCATCTATATAATAATAATAATAATAATAATTTATTATTTGTACCCCGCCCATCTGGCTGGGTCCCCCCAGGCACTCTGGGCGGCCTCCAACAGATATTAAAATACAGTCACTGCTATCAGTCACTGGTATTTGCTGGCGTCACTGTTCGTCTTACTCTTGTCGCTATATAGCAATTTTCCAACAATCCCGGTGGTCTCTGTATCTTTCTCAGCTAGAAGGTATCTAATGTAAACGTCCTCTGATCGACCGGGCAGTTTCACCAAAAGCGGTTCAAGCAGGTCTTTCCTTGAGTCACGATACAGCTGGGCAATAGAATAGAACGTGCCCAATGGATTCAATCTCATTGCCATCACAGGGGCATAGTCTTTGGTCAATCGTGGTCTAATAATCTATTCAACACTAGCTGGCCCGGGCACGCCTTGCTGTGCCTGACTCAGGGTCCTTAAAGGGGGAGCCTCCCTAAACAGGGCCGCCTTCAGGTGTCTTCTCAAAGTCTGGTGGTTGTTGTTCTCTTGGACATCTGGTGGGAGGGCGTTCCACAGGGCGGGCGCCACCACCGAGAAGGCCCTCTGCCTGGTTCCCTGTAGCTTGGCTTCTCACAGGGAGGGATCCGCCAGAAGGCCCTCGGAGATGGACCCCGGTGTCCGGGCAGAACGGTGGGGGTGGAGACACTCCTTCAGGGATACAGTATGGTTCCCAAACTTAATCCGTTCCGGAAGTCTGTTCCAAAACCGAGGCGCGCTTTCCCATAGAAAGTAATGCAAAACAGATCAATCCGTTCCAGACTTTTACAAACGACCCTTGAAACGGCGATTTAGCATGAATCTTACTATCTAAATGCAGGCACAGGCCAACTCCGGCCCTCCAGATGTTGTGGAACTACAGTTCCCATGATTCCTAACTATCAGGACCAGTGGTCAGGGATGATGGGAACGAGATCATGGATCCACAAAGTTGAAAGCAATCATCAATGTACGGTAAAGGTCAAGGGACCCCTGACCATTAGGTCCAGTTGTGGGGGTGGAGACGCTCCTTCAGGTCTACTGGACCGAGGCCATTGAGGGCTTTCGAGGTCAGCACCCAAAATTGAAAACCTCCCTAAAGAGGGCTGCCTTCGGGTGTCTTCTTTAAAAAAAACCACAACATTTTGGGAGTCTGACGGAGGGAGGGATACCCCGGTTGAAACCCCATTTCCCAAGGGAAATAAGCCGCACCCGCACTTACTGGGAGGTGGGTCGTGTTCGGAAGGTGGTTCCCGGTAGAAACCTGGGGGGCAGGAAAGAGAGGCATTATGGGTTGGTGCTATAAGCAAGGCTAATAATCATAATAATCATAATTTCTTATTTATACTTCTATTTCCCCAGCCACTCTGGGCAGCTCCCAAGAGAATATTAAAATACAGAGGTCTATTAAACATCACCGTGGGAAAGGGAGATCATAAATGAAGGACAGGCCTGTGGTCTGTCACATCTTTACTTGGAGTCTATGACATATAGCCAAGCCAGAGCTGTGATCTCCCAGAGATTGAGTGATATTGCTAGACAAGAGGACTTGGCCCTAGTGAAATCAGTGATGTTCCTGGGCAGGGTGGATTTGATTTAAATCAAATTGATTTAAATCATGATTTAAATCACTAGTTAGTACGCTTGATTTAAATCACTAGTCAGTAAGACTTGATTTAAATATTTTTTTTTACAGAAAGACTCATTCTTGCTGGTATAATCTTAATATTTACAACCATATGACGGTTTCATTTTTGGAATAATACATTTTCAGAGTAGTTTTTACAGTTATATCAAAAATTACTGATTTGGTTATACTAGTAGAAATACATAGACAGATAATTATGAAATTATGGTGAGGTTTCATAAGTTAACTGTTTATATTTGGACTTTTCTGCTGTACTTTATTGGAAGGAGAAAAAGAATCATTTCCTTAATAACCATTTAAACCATTTATTTAACTAAAACAATAACATGATAGCATATGTATCCATGTTTGTTAACTGATGCGGTTAAACATTTATTTTAAAAAAACTTAGACTGAGTTTTAGCACGCTTGATAAACTTAAAACAAATCCTTATTTCCTGATGAATAGCCTTTCGACTACAATGTAACTTAAATAGAAGACTATATTTAGAAAGATTTTTCCTCCAAAAGCATTTTATTCTAAAACTCCAATATAAATTTAAAAAAATTCCAATTTAAATAAAAAAAAATCCGATTTAAATAAAAAAAAATCCGATTTAAATAAAAAAACCCGGATTTTGTTTTATTTTTTTTAAAAAAAACCGTTGATTTTTATCCACCCTGCTTTTCGGAGACTTTTCGGAGACTTTCCCAGAGAGAAGGGGGGGGGGGTGAGGCTTTTGCGCTGCCCTGGCTGGGCGGGGCTCTGCCGGCCCCCTTTGGGCAAAGTGCCTCCGGAGGGGGCAGCGGAGATAACAGAGCCGGCCTCTCCGGGCGCTTCGCATCCATGGCGACCACCTTTTACGTGGCGTGGAGACGGCCGAGATGGCGCAGCCACCTCCCTGCTCCCAGGTGGACAGGTGAGTCGGCGATGGGACGCTTGGGGGGTGTCCCGGCCGCTCTCTTTCCAGACGTCCCCGCGGAGCACGCTGCGCTTGGATGTGGATGGAGCACTGTCCATTTTTAAGCACGGGGCGCCTGACCCCAGAGGACAGGATCACACTTCAAAATGACCTTAACAGATGAGAGAATCGAGAGAGAGAGAGAGAGAGAGAGAGAGAGAGAGATGGGCTGTGAAGGACTGGATGAAGTGATGTAGATAGATAGATAGCTGGGCTGTGAAAATAGATAGATAGATAGATAGATAGATAGATAGATAGATAGACAGACAGACAGACAGACAGACAGATAGATAGATAGATAGATAGATAGATAGCTGGGCTGAGCTTTAGCACACTTGATAAACTTAAAACAAATCCTTATTTCCTGATGAACAGCCTTTGGACTACAATGTAACTTAAATAGAAGACTATATTTAGAAAGATTTTTCCTCCCAAAGCATTTTATTTTAAAAATCTGATTTAAATCAGAAAAATTCCGATTTAAATCAAAAAAATTGTTGATTTTTATCCACCCTGCTCCACAGTATCTGTTACACTGCTCGTGGAAATCACACTCTTACATTGTGGACTGGCAAGACCATACTTATTATCTCCATATTTATTATTTTTCCGCTCTTTGGAACCTCCAACAGAATCATGGGGGTTGCAAGGGACTTGTTGAACTTTGACGTCGCAGTTTTTCAGTAGAATGTTCCTATATCCTTGCATATAGTGTAATTTCATGTGTAATTTTGATCGTGATTCAGCATTTCTAAGGGCGGAATTCCAAGGAGGAAAAGTTTGGCATGAATCTTACCAGCCCAGGGCAGCAAGCAATTAATACAGAATCTGTATTAATTTGGAGGATCAGCCTGCTTTGCAATGCGACCGTTTCGATCGCAAGGGTGTCTGTTTGCATTGCTTTTGCTCCTTGCACGAAGGGGGAGGACGTCGGACCGGTTTATCCGCCGCCCGCTTCCTAAGGGAGAAGAGGGCTCCCAACCCAAAAATCCGGTTTGGGTGCAATTGCGAACCTTCGAGTGACCTTCCGGGGGGGGGGGGGGGGAGAGAGAGAGCGGGAAAGAAGGAAGAGAAAGGAGAAGAAAGGGGTTGCGTTGAGGGGTGGGATGGGGGATATTTGTTCGGGGTTTCCCATCACAATATAGGCCGGCTCGCATTTGTATGGGGGGTTATTTAAATTGATTCCCCCTTCCCCTCCGGAAAACCCCGGATGTTATAAAATATTCAAGGGGGCCATTGAAACTGGAGGGGGGGAGAGGAGGAAGGAAGGAAGCCTTCAAAGGGAGGGAAAAGGACCGTTTACAGTGGGATTGCCCCCCCCTCCCAACACGCCCTGCATGATTTATTGGGGAGGAGGGAGGGAAAAGGAAGGGGAATGGTTGGGGGGCGGCCCGGGAAGGGAGATCCAGAGACCTGGCTCGGAGGGGGAGATGCCAGCCGATTTTCCCCCGGGGGGTGGAATTAATATTTACACTATCTTGTCTACTTATTAAGTCTTGATTACCACTAATTTTAGGGCCAATCATTTTAAATTCAGCTGTGTGAGTGTAGCGACTGCTTTTGTGTGGTCTTGTGTTATGAGCTGAAAGCTGAAATAAAGTTGATTGATTTTTCGGGGGGGGGGGAAGAGGGAAGGAAAATAGGGGGAGATGCGGTAGATTTCCAGTGTTTATACCGTTTCCCCTTTTTTAAGATGTAGTCATAAAGTAAGCCATGGCAGGGTTTTTTTACCTTGTGAGAAGACGTACCCCAAAAGTAAGCCATGGTGCCGCCATTGTTCCCATCGCCTCCTCAGCCCCTCCTGCGTCCGCAGGGAGCCAGAGAACCAGCAAGAGGCATGGGGGGAAACGCGCCGTGGGAGTTCTGCCCCGCCTGCTTAGGGCGCAGGGAGAGGCGCGCGCGCGGGGGGAAGACGTCTCTTCCTGCCCCACCTGTTCCCCGTGTGCAGGGAGCCAGCGAACCAGCGAGAGGCACGGGGGGAAACGCGCCTCTTGCTGAGTTCTGCCCCGCCTGCTCAGCGCGCAGGGGGAGGCTGTACCGTACCATACTGATGTAATAAAAATAAGACATCCCCCGAAAATAAGCCACCCTGTGTTTTTTTGAGGGGGAAAAAATATAAGACGGTGTCTTAAAAAGGGGGAAAGACGGTACACACACACAAACACACGTATCTGAAGAAGCGGGCATGCACACAAAAGCTCACACCAAGAACAAACTGAGTTGGTCTTTAAGGTGCTACTGGAAGGAATTTTTTAAAATTAATATTTGGTATCTGAAGACGTGTGCATGCACACGAAAGCTCATACCAAGAACAAACTGAGTTGGTCTCTAAGGTGCTAGAATAATCGGATGCTAGGAGAGGAGGATGGAAGGATAGAATAATTGGATGCTAGGAGAGGAGGATGGAAGGATAGAATAATAGGATTCTAGGAGAGAAGGATGGAAGGATAGAATAGGAGGGTCAAGATATTAACTATATTTAAGGGTCTGGCGACTTCTGTTTCAGTGTATCTGAAGAAGTGTGCATGCACATGAAAGCTCATACCAAGAACAAACTGAGTTGGTCTCTAAGGTGCTACTGGAAGTTTTTTTTTTTATTTTCTTTCGACTACGGCAGACCAACACGGCTACCTACCTGTAACAAACACACACACACACGGGTAAAGAAAGAAGGGGGTATAAGGAAGACCCCCCTTTTCCGGAGATGGTCCTATAACAGGACAGGACGTCCCAGCTTTCATCCGAGAAAGGTTGGAGGGTGTGTGGCAGTACCATTATTTTACAGAAATATTTAATTTAGCTTGACTGAATGTCATAGATTCCAGGAAGAGATGTGACAGTCCGCAGGTCTGCACTTCGTTTAAAGTCTCTTTTTCCCACGATGATTGGAAGTCATCCCTCAGTATCAGAAATATTATTTTACAGAAATAATAATAATTATTATTACAGTCATACCTCAGGTTACGGCTGCTTCAGGTTGCGCGATCTTGGGTTGCGCAAAGCGCCGAACGCAGAAGTAACGGAACGGGTTACTTCTGGGTTTTGGAGCTTTGAGCACAAGTGACAAGTAGCGTCATGAGCGTGCGCAGACCCAGCAGGTTGCGAACGCTGCGGGTTGCGAACGCGCCTCCTGCACGGATCACATTCGCAACCCGAATACACACACACACACACACACAAGGGGGCATAAGGAAGACCCCCCCTTTTCTGGAGATGGTCCTACAACAGGACAGGACGTCCCGGTTTTCATCAGAGAATTGTTGGAGGGTATGCGGCAGCAAGCTTATTTTATAGAACTTATTGTTCTTATGGAACAGGACGTCCCAGTTTTCATCAGAAAAAGGCTGGAGGGTATTTTAATATATTTTAATATATGTTGGAGGCCGCCCAGAGTGGCTGGGGGGACCCAGCCAGATGGGCGGGGTACCAATAATAAATTATTATTATTTTTATTATTATTATTAACTTATTTTATAGGATGACAATTATGCATGGAGCTGTTTGCTGGGGGAGCCAGATCTACTACCGGCATTACGATATTCTCATTCTCTGTATAATTAATTACACATTATAATTATTTCTCATTAGAAACTAAGGTCTCCATGGCGGACCTTCCCACCGTGTCAATGTTTCCACCTTGAGGTTTTTAGTCAAAATAACATAGAGCGGTATCGAAATGAATCGTAATAAAACAATAAAATTGGGGCGCTGCAATTATTTATCGTTCTAAACGGAGGTCCACATTGCGGGGAGCCCTATCTATGCAGTACGATATTCTAGAGCAGACACGTCCAACAGGTAGTTCATGATCTACTGGTAGGTCAGTGGACCTCTGTGGTAGATCACCGGTAGGTCACTGGCTCCCCTCAACAACTTTGGGTCCCCTAAAAAAAAATATCAACAACTTTGACCCGAACCCCTAAAAACGGCGCTTTCCTCCCTAAAAAAGCTCAACAGCTTTGACCTGAATCCCCCCCAAAGGGGGTAGATCACTGCCAATTTTTAACTCTGTGAGCAGATCGCAGTCTCTTGGGAGTTGGTCACCCCTGTTCTGGAGCAGGGGTCAGCAAACTTTTCTAGCAGAGGGCCGGTTCACTGTCTCTCAGACCTTGTGGGGGGCCGGACTATATATTTTTTAAAATAATGAACAAATTCCTATGCCCCGATGCATTTTAAATAAAAGCACACCTTCTACTCATGTAAGAACATGCTGACTCCCAGACTGTCCGTGGGCAGGATTGAGAAGGCAATTGGGCCGGATCCGGGCCTTAGTTTGCCTACCCATGTTCTAGAGCAGGGGTGTCAAACTCCGGCCCTCCAGATGTTTTGAGACTACAATTCCCATCATCCCTGACCACTGGTCCTGTTAGCTAGGGCTGATGGGAATTGTAGTTCCAAAACATCTGGAGGGCCGGAGTTTGACACCCGTGTTCTAGAGTGTACAGTTACCTATTGATGAAATTGAAGTATCATAACATAAAAATATCTATCTATTATTATAGATTATACAATAATAGATAGATATTTTCACATTATATTATGATGCTTCAATTATTTGAGATTTTTATAAAGCGGTACAGAAATGAAGTGGGTGATGACAAAATAATAACATAATAATATTACGATGTTGTCACTATTTATCATTATAAATGAAGGTCCCCATTTCGAATTTTGTGGTGGGGAGGGAGCCACATCTATTAGGATATTCTAATTCTAGCCATTTCCATATTCTACTTCTAAATATTTTTATATTATACTAGCTGGCCCGGCCACGCGTTGCTGTGGCTGATTTTGTGATAGGGAAAAGGGAGGTGCATAGTCAAAGATGTCTAGATATTTTTATATTATATTATATTACCATTATTTCTTGTTATAAATGAAGGTCCCCCTTCCTTCCACCCACCAATCTGTTTTTATGGTCAAATCCCTTAGAATAATCTAATTCTAAACCTTCCCATACCCTACTTCCCAATATCATCCTGGCTTGCACCCTGCAGGAATAAAACGATTCGCTACAATAAAATAATATTATCCTATAACAACAAAACATTATTACGAAGTTACAATAACAAAATAGTAATATTATGGCGCTGTAACTGTTGACCCATGGGAAACAAAGGCTTCTGACCCACAAAGGAGAAGGCTTTATTCCCTTCTTTTTCTAGAAATGAAATGAATCCTAACATTAGAAACGGAGGCTTCTCACCCACAAAGTAGAAAGCTCCCCCCTTTTCTTTCCCCCTTTGCTTTCACCTTTTTCTTCTCCCCTTTTTATTTCCCCCTTTTTTCCCTTCCCCCTTTTATCTTTTTCCCCTTTCCCCCTTTTATTCCCTTTATCCCCCCTTGTTTTCCCTTCTTTCCCCTCTTTTTTTCTCCCCCTTTCCCCTTGTTTTCCCCTTTTCTTCTCCCCCCTTGATTTCCCCTTTCTTTTTTCTCTTTCCCTTTATTCCCATTATCCCCCTTTCTTTCCCCTTTTTTCTCTCCCCCCTTTCCCTCCCCTTGATTTTCCTTCTATCTTCCCTTCCCCCTTTTCTTCTTCTTTTTCCCTTTTTGTTTTTTCTCCCCCCCCCGTTTCCCCCCTTTTCTTCCCCTTGATTTTCATTTTTCTCTTCCCCCCTTTCCTCTTCTTTTCTGCCCTTGTTTTTCCCTTTTTGTTTTTTTCTCCCCCTTCTTTTTCCCATTTCCCCCTTTCTCCCTTGATTTCCCCTTTCTTTTTTTCTCTTCCCCCCTGTATTTCTCCCTTTTTCCCGTTGTTTTTGCCACTTTCCCCCCTTGTTTTTCCCTTTTCTTCTTTTCCACCCTTGTCTTTCCTTCCCCCCCGATTTTCCCTTTCTTTTTCCTCTTCTCCCCTTTTCTTCTTTTCCGCCTTTGTTTTTCCTTTCCCCCCTTTCTTCTCCCCTTTCTTTCCCTTTATCCCCCTTTTCTTCTTCCCTTTCCCCTTTATTTCCCTTTTCATTTTTCTCCTTTTCCTCCCCTTGATTTTCCTTTCTTTTTTCAACTATCCCCTTTTCTTCTTCTTTTCCGCCTTTGTTTTTTCTCCCTTTATTTTCCTTTTCTTTTTTCCTTTCCCTCCCCTTGATTTTCCCATTCTTTTTTCCTCTTCCTCCCTTTTTTCTTTTCCCCTTGTTTTTGCCTCTCCCTTGTTTTCCCCTTTCCCCCCCTTCCCCACCTCTCCCTCTCCCCCCCCCCCCGTTTCTTTCCCCGTGAGGTTTACCGTTCTGAGGCGGCGGAGGGGGAGGAGGCGGCGGCGGCGGCGGCAGAGGAGGCCGCGGCGTTCCCGGTGGCCTCCTTCCTGCTCCGGAGGCCGCTTCGGGCGGCGGCGGCGGCTCGTCGTCCATGTCTCTCAGGCGGGCGTCGGCGGAAGCAGCAGCCGCGGCGGCCTGGCGCGCCCGGCGCCCATCGCCGCCGCTCGCCGACCGACGTGACAGGACCGAGCGACTCGACCTGACTGACGGACCCGCGAGCGCCCACGCCCCTGTCCCAGCGCGCCGCTGCGCACTACGCACGCGCCGTCCCGCCCCCTGGGCGGCGGCCGCGGCGCGGATTGGCCGGCGGAGGAGGGACCCGCTAGGGCGCACGCGCGGCTCCGCCTCCGAGTCCCCGACGGACGCCATTGTCCGGCCGAGGCGCGGCGGTGCGCACGCGCGGAGGGCCGGCGCACGCGCAGAATCGCCTCCCCGCCGGGATGACGGCGCATGAGCAAAAAAACCACCGTCTCCCTAGGCTGGCTGCGCACGCGCAAAATGAGCTCTTCGCGGAGCTGACTACGCATACGCAGAATCACCTCCCCGCCGGGCCTGCTAGATGGACTGACGGCGCACGCGCAGAATCAACTCTTCGCCGAGCTGAATGCGCACGCGTAAAAAAAGCAACTCCCCCGCCAGGCTGGCTGCGCAAGCGCAAAATCACCTCCTCGGCTGCCCTCCTAGAGCAGGCATCCCCAAACTCGGCCCTCCAGATGCTTTGGGACTACAACTCCCATCATCCCTACTTAACAGGACCAGTGGTCAGGGATGATGGGAATTGTAGTCTTAAAATTTCTGGAGGGGGAATGCCTTAGAGGGACTGACTGCGCACGCGCCAAAAACCAACACTTCGCCGAGCTGACTGCGCGCGCGTAGAAGCACCTCCCCGCCGAGCCTGATTGCGCACGCGCCAAAAAAAACCCTCATCGCCTGCTCTCGCGCGAGCAATATCAACTCTGCGCACGCGCAGAAAGACCTCCCGGCCCGAAGGCGCGAGACGGACCGACGGCGCACGCGCGGGCCCCTTCACTGACAGGCCGGCTGACGCGCGGACGCTTCTCCGTGGTTCTGGGCCGCTTCGGTGTGAAACCTGCGTCGAAACGGACAAACGAGCGTGAGGGGGAAAGCGAACCGCCGTTTTGGGAGACGTTTAGGGCGGCGGCAGCGGCGGGGGAAGCTGGTAGGCCCGGTTTCCCAGTTCCAACTCCCCCCCCGCTTGGGGAAAAAATGGTCTCTCCCGAAATGCCGCCTTTTCCCCCGAAAGCCACGCCCCCTCTTTACATATTCATAGCCCGCTTCGAACGTTCCGCCGCCGAGGGGGCGGGACGGCTGCCGGCGGAGCCCCGCCCCACTCATGAATATGAACAAGCGCCATTCATATGGGAAATTCATTCATTCTTGCCGTGTCAATATTAATTGTTACGACCTTGGGAACGTCATGCGTCCTTGTTTTATTTATTTATTTATTTATGTTTTTATTGTTCCACTTACGTTGATCTCACGCAGTCGAAATATTACCACATTTTCCCGTATATAAGACTTCCCCCCCCCATTGTATAAGACAACCCCCTATTTTTGGAGACTCGCGATTTAAGAAAATGGGGGGGGGGAGATGGCCCAGAGTATAAGACGCCCCCTAATGTCTGACATTTTTTGGGGGGGGGGAATCTAGTCTTATACACGGAAAAATAAGGCTCCCAGCAAAACAACAACAACAACAACAACAAGAGTAATCATGTTATGATTTATACCCCTGCAATGCAGAAATCTCTAATAATAATAATAATAATAATACAGTAATCATGTTATGATTTCTACCACGCAATGCAGAAATCTCTAATAATATAATAATTGATGCAGAAATCTCTAATAATAATTACAATAATTGTACAGTAATCATGTTATGATTTCTACCCCTGCAATGCAGAAATCTCTAATAATAATATGAGTTACAGGTAGGTAGCCGTGTTGGTCTGCCATAGTCAAAACAAAATAAAAAATAAAAGAATTCCTTCCAGTAGCTACTGGAAGGAATTCTTTTATTTTTTATTCTGTTTTTAATAATATGAGTGATATCCTCCCCATCCATCTGCCTTTCCCCAGCCAATAATAATAATGTTATGACTTCTACCCCTGCAATGCAGAAATCTCCAATAATAATAATAATAATAATAATAGGAGTGATATCCTGCCCATCGGCCTGCCTTTTCCCAGTCAAATCATCATCATCATGTTATGATTTCTACCCCTGCAATGCAGAAATCTCCAATAATAATAATAATAGTACAGTAATTATGTTATGAGTTCTACCCCTGCAATACACAAATCTTAATCTTAATGCCTTTTCCCAGCCAAATCATCATCATCATCATGTTATGATTTCTACCCCTGCAATGCAGAAATCTCCAATAATAATAATAATAATAATAGTACAGTAATTATGTTATGAGTTCTACCCCTGCAATACACAAATCTTAATCTTAATGCCTTTTCCCTGCCAAATCATCATCATCATCATGTTATGATTTCTACCCCTGCAATGCAGAAATCTCCAATAATAATAATAATAATAGTACAGTAATTATGTTATGAGTTCTACCCCTGCAATACACAAATCTTAATCTTAATGCCTTTTCCCTGCCAAATCATCATCATCATCATCATGTTATGATTTCTACCCCTGCAATGCAGAAATCAATAATAATAATAATAATATCAACAATAATATGAATGCAGTAAGCATGTTAAGATTTCTACCCCTGCAATGCAGAAATCTCTAACCATCCCCATCCTCATCACCGATCTGCCTTTCCCCAGCTACTCTGGGCGGCTCCCAGCAGCCTAATACTAATAATACTAATACTAATAAGAGTCTGCCTCTCGCCTCCCCTGCAAGGCTCCCCGGCGCCTGCCTGCCTGCCTGCCTGCCTGCCAAGCCTGCGCGGCCAGCCCCGTCTCTCGGCGGGGGCGGGCCTGGCAGCCGGGATCCGCCCTTGGGATCCGCCCTTGGGATCGCCTCTGCAGCTGCGGCTTATCTGCGCGCGACCAGACGCTCCTGCGACGCCCCTGCGGAGAAGATCTCCCCCCCCTACCAGCGCGGAAGATCTCTCCCCCCCCCCCCGCCTGAATCGAATTTCACTTTCGCCTTTCTTTTCTCTCCCCATTCCGACCCGATCCCGACCGGGAAGCCCGGAGCAGGTGAGCGAGCCTCCCTCTTTCCCATCCCCCAGCCAACAATGGCTTCCCTTTGTCTCCCTCGCTTGGCCGCTGGCGGTGGATCGGGCCCCTTCCCAAGGCTTTTCCCATGGAATCTGCCCTTTCCCAAAGCGTTTTTTGCAGGAATAACTCGGTCAGTTAGCCCTGGTGATGTTCATTTAATGTTGTGTCTGGTGCCGTTTTTAACTTGTCCTTTTTTCCTTTTTAAGTCGTTTTTAATCAATGTTTTCTATCAGTTGTTAGCCGCCCTGGGTCCGGGTTTTCACTCGGGAAGGGCGGGGTATAAATAAAAATTTATTATTATTATTATTATTATTATTATTATTATTATTATTATTTATTAATTAATTTATTTCCCGAAGCCCTTTCCCAAAGCTTTTTTTGCTGGGATCGACACATTCCTAGAGCTTGTTTGTGGGGAATCTGCCCATTTCAGGGAATCTGCCCCTTCCCAAAGCTTTTTTGCAGGGAATCTGCCCCTTCCCAAAGCACTTTGGACATTCCTAGAGCTTGTTTACAGGGAATCTGCCTATTGCAGGGAATCTGCCCTTTCCCAAAGCATTTTTGACATTCCTAGAGCTTGTTTGCAAGGGAATCGGCCCATTTCAGGGAATCTACCCCTTCCCAAAGCTTTTTTTGCAGGGAATCTGCCCCTTCCCAAAACTGGTTTGTAGGGAATCTACCCCTTCCCAAAGCACTTTGGACATTCCTAGAGCTTGTTTGTGGGGAATCTGCCCATTTCAGGGAATCTGCCCCTTCCCAAAGCTTTTTTGCAGGGAATCTGCCCCTTCCCAAAGCACTTTGGACATTCCTAGAGCTTGTTTACAGGGAATCTGCCTATTGCAGGGAATCTGCCCTTTCCCAAAGCATTTTTGACATTCCTAGAGCTTGTTTGCAAGGGAATCGGCCCATTTCAGGGAATCTACCCCTTCCCAAAGCTTTTTTTGCAGGGAATCTGCCCCTTCCCAAAACTGGTTTGTAGGGAATCTACCCCTTCCCAAAGCACTTTGGACATTCCTAGAGCTTGTTTGTGGGGAATCTGCCCATTTCAGGGAATCTGCCCCTTCCCAAAGCTTTTTTGCAGGGAATCTGCCCCTTCCCAAAGCACTTTGGACATTCCTAGAGCTTGTTTACAGGGAATCTGCCTATTGCAGGGAATCTGCCCTTTCCCAAAGCATTTTTGACATTCCTAGAGCTTGTTTGCAAGGGAATCGGCCCATTTCAGGGAATCTACCCCTTCCCAAAGCTTTTTTTGCAGGGAATCTGCCCCTTCCCAAAACTGGTTTGTAGGGAATCTACCCCTTCCCAAAGCACTTTGGACATTCCTAGAGCTTGTTTGTGGGGAATCTGCCCATTTCAGGGAATCTGCCCCTTCCCAAAGCTTTTTTGCAGGGAATCTGCCCCTTCCCAAAGCACTTTGGACATTCCTAGAGCTTGTTTACAGGGAATCTGCCTATTGCAGGGAATCTGCCCTTTCCCAAAGCATTTTTGACATTCCTAGAGCTTGTTTGCAAGGGAATCGGCCCATTTCAGGGAATCTACCCCTTCCCAAAGCTTTTTTTGCAGGGAATCTGCCCCTTCCCAAAACTGGTTTGTAGGGAATCTACCCCTTCCCAAAGCACTTTGGACATTCCTAGAGCTTGTTTGTGGGGAATCTGCCCATTTCAGGGAATCTGCCCCTTCCCAAAGCTTTTTTGCAGGGAATCTGCCCCTTCCCAAAGCACTTTGGACATTCCTAGAGCTTGTTTACAGGGAATCTGCCTATTGCAGGGAATCTGCCCTTTCCCAAAGCATTTTTGACATTCCTAGAGCTTGTTTGCAAGGGAATCGGCCCATTTCAGGGAATCTACCCCTTCCCAAAGCTTTTTTTGCAGGGAATCTGCCCCTTCCCAAAACTGGTTTGTAGGGAATCTACCCCTTCCCAAAGCACTTTGGACATTCCTAGAGCTTGTTTGTGGGGAATCTGCCCATTTCAGGGAATCTGCCCCTTCCCAAAGCTTTTTTGCAGGGAATCTGCCCCTTCCCAAAGCACTTTGGACATTCCTAGAGCTTGTTTACAGGGAATCTGCCTATTGCAGGGAATCTGCCCTTTCCCAAAGCATTTTTGACATTCCTAGAGCTTGTTTGCAAGGGAATCGGCCCATTTCAGGGAATCTACCCCTTCCCAAAGCTTTTTTTGCAGGGAATCTGCCCCTTCCCAAAACTGGTTTGTAGGGAATCTACCCCTTCCCAAAGCACTTTGGACATTCCTAGAGCTTGTTTGTGGGGAATCTGCCCATTTCAGGGAATCTGCCCCTTCCCAAAGCTTTTTTGCAGGGAATCTGCCCCTTCCCAAAGCACTTTGGACATTCCTAGAGCTTGTTTACAGGGAATCTGCCTATTGCAGGGAATCTGCCCTTTCCCAAAGCATTTTTGACATTCCTAGAGCTTGTTTGCAAGGGAATCGGCCCATTTCAGGGAATCTACCCCTTCCCAAAGCTTTTTTTGCAGGGAATCTGCCCCTTCCCAAAACTGGTTTGTAGGGAATCTACCCCTTCCCAAAGCACTTTGGACATTCCTAGAGCTTGTTTGTGGGGAATCTGCCCATTTCAGGGAATCTGCCCCTTCCCAAAGCTTTTTTGCAGGGAATCTGCCCCTTCCCAAAGCACTTTGGACATTCCTAGAGCTTGTTTACAGGGAATCTGCCTATTGCAGGGAATCTGCCCTTTCCCAAAGCATTTTTGACATTCCTAGAGCTTGTTTGCAAGGGAATCGGCCCATTTCAGGGAATCTACCCCTTCCCAAAGCTTTTTTTGCAGGGAATCTGCCCCTTCCCAAAACTGGTTTGTAGGGAATCTACCCCTTCCCAAAGCACTTTGGACATTCCTAGAGCTTGTTTGTGGGGAATCTGCCCATTTCAGGGAATCTGCCCCTTCCCAAAGCTTTTTTGCAGGGAATCTGCCCTTTCCCAAAGCATTTTTGACATTCCTAGAGCTTGTTTGCAAGGGAATCGGCCCATTTCAGGGAATCTACCCCTTCCCAAAGCTTTTTTGCAGGGAATCTGCCCCTTCCCAAAACTGGTTTGTAGGGAATCTACCCCTTCCCAAAGCACTTTGGACATTCCTAGAGCTTGTTTGTGGGGAATCTGCCCATTTCAGGGAATCTGCCCCTTCCCAAAGCTTTTTTGCAGGGAATCTGCCCCTTCCCAAAGCACTTTGGACATTCCTAGAGCTTGTTTACAGGGAATCTGCCTATTGCAGGGAATCTGCCCTTTCCCAAAGCATTTTTGACATTCCTAGAGCTTGTTTGCAAGGGAATCGGCCCATTTCAGGGAATCTACCCCTTCCCAAAGCTTTTTTTGCAGGGAATCTGCCCCTTCCCAAAACTGGTTTGTAGGGAATCTACCCCTTCCCAAAGCACTTTGGACATTCCTAGAGCTTGTTTGTGGGGAATCTGCCCATTTCAGGGAATCTGCCCCTTCCCAAAGCTTTTTTGCAGGGAATCTGCCCCTTCCCAAAGCACTTTGGACATTCCTAGAGCTTGTTTACAGGGAATCTGCCTATTGCAGGGAATCTGCCCTTTCCCAAAGCATTTTTGACATTCCTAGAGCTTGTTTGCAAGGGAATCGGCCCATTTCAGGGAATCTACCCCTTCCCAAAGCTTTTTTTGCAGGGAATCTGCCCCTTCCCAAAACTGGTTTGTAGGGAATCTACCCCTTCCCAAAGCACTTTGGACATTCCTAGAGCTTGTTTGTGGGGAATCTGCCCATTTCAGGGAATCTGCCCCTTCCCAAAGCTTTTTTGCAGGGAATCTGCCCTTTCCCAAAGCATTTTTGACATTCCTAGAGCTTGTTTGCAAGGGAATCGGCCCATTTCAGGGAATCTACCCCTTCCCAAAGCTTTTTTTGCAGGGAATCTGCCCCTTCCCAAAACTGGTTTGTAGGGAATCTACCCCTTCCCAAAGCACTTTGGACATTCCTAGAGCTTGTTTGTGGGGAATCTGCCCATTTCAGGGAATCTGCCCCTTCCCAAAGCTTTTTTGCAGGGAATCTGCCCCTTCCCAAAGCACTTTGGACATTCCTAGAGCTTGTTTACAGGGAATCTGCCTATTGCAGGGAATCTGCCCTTTCCCAAAGCATTTTTGACATTCCTAGAGCTTGTTTGCAAGGGAATCGGCCCATTTCAGGGAATCTACCCCTTCCCAAAGCTTTTTTTGCAGGGAATCTGCCCCTTCCCAAAACTGGTTTGTAGGGAATCTACCCCTTCCCAAAGCACTTTGGACATTCCTAGAGCTTGTTTGTGGGGAATCTGCCCATTTCAGGGAATCTGCCCCTTCCCAAAGCTTTTTTGCAGGGAATCTGCCCCTTCCCAAAGCACTTTGGACATTCCTAGAGCTTGTTTACAGGGAATCTGCCTATTGCAGGGAATCTGCCCTTTCCCAAAGCATTTTTGACATTCCTAGAGCTTGTTTGCAAGGGAATCGGCCCATTTCAGGGAATCTACCCCTTCCCAAAGCTTTTTTTGCAGGGAATCTGCCCCTTCCCAAAACTGGTTTGTAGGGAATCTACCCCTTCCCAAAGCACTTTGGACATTCCTAGAGCTTGTTTGTGGGGAATCTGCCCATTTCAGGGAATCTGCCCCTTCCCAAAGCTTTTTTGCAGGGAATCTGCCCCTTCCCAAAGCACTTTGGACATTCCTAGAGCTTGTTTACAGGGAATCTGCCTATTGCAGGGAATCTGCCCTTTCCCAAAGCATTTTTGACATTCCTAGAGCTTGTTTGCAAGGGAATCGGCCCATTTCAGGGAATCTACCCCTTCCCAAAGCTTTTTTTGCAGGGAATCTGCCCCTTCCCAAAACTGGTTTGTAGGGAATCTACCCCTTCCCAAAGCACTTTGGACATTCCTAGAGCTTGTTTGTGGGGAATCTGCCCATTTCAGGGAATCTGCCCCTTCCCAAAGCTTTTTTGCAGGGAATCTGCCCCTTCCCAAAGCACTTTGGACATTCCTAGAGCTTGTTTACAGGGAATCTGCCTATTGCAGGGAATCTGCCCTTTCCCAAAGCATTTTTGACATTCCTAGAGCTTGTTTGCAAGGGAATCGGCCCATTTCAGGGAATCTACCCCTTCCCAAAGCTTTTTTTGCAGGGAATCTGCCCCTTCCCAAAACTGGTTTGTAGGGAATCTACCCCTTCCCAAAGCACTTTGGACATTCCTAGAGCTTGTTTGTGGGGAATCTGCCCATTTCAGGGAATCTGCCCCTTCCCAAAGCTTTTTTGCAGGGAATCTGCCCCTTCCCAAAGCACTTTGGACATTCCTAGAGCTTGTTTACAGGGAATCTGCCTATTGCAGGGAATCTGCCCTTTCCCAAAGCATTTTTCATTCCTAGAGCTTGTTTGCAAGGGAATCGGCCCATTTCAGGGAATCTACCCCTTCCCAAAGCTTTTTTTGCAGGGAATCTGCCCCTTCCCAAAACTGGTTTGTAGGGAATCTACCCCTTCCCAAAGCACTTTGGACATTCCTAGAGCTTGTTTGTGGGGAATCTGCCCATTTCAGGGAATCTGCCCCTTCCCAAAGCTTTTTTGCAGGGAATCTGCCCCTTCCCAAAGCACTTTGGACATTCCTAGAGCTTGTTTACAGGGAATCTGCCTATTGCAGGGAATCTGCCCTTTCCCAAAGCATTTTTGACATTCCTAGAGCTTGTTTGCAAGGGAATCGGCCCATTTCAGGGAATCTACCCCTTCCCAAAGCTTTTTTTGCAGGGAATCTGCCCCTTCCCAAAACTGGTTTGTAGGGAATCTACCCCTTCCCAAAGCACTTTGGACATTCCTAGAGCTTGTTTGTGGGGAATCTGCCCATTTCAGGGAATCTGCCCCTTCCCAAAGCTTTTTTGCAGGGAATCTGCCCCTTCCCAAAGCACTTTGGACATTCCTAGAGCTTGTTTACAGGGAATCTGCCTATTGCAGGGAATCTGCCCTTTCCCAAAGCATTTTTGACATTCCTAGAGCTTGTTTGCAAGGGAATCGGCCCATTTCAGGGAATCTACCCCTTCCCAAAGCTTTTTTTGCAGGGAATCTGCCCCTTCCCAAAACTGGTTTGTAGGGAATCTACCCCTTCCCAAAGCACTTTGGACATTCCTAGAGCTTGTTTGTGGGGAATCTGCCCATTTCAGGGAATCTGCCCCTTCCCAAGCTTTTTTGCAGGGAATCTGCCCCTTCCCAAAGCACTTTGGACATTCCTAGAGCTTGTTTACAGGGAATCTGCCTATTGCAGGGAATCTGCCCTTTCCCAAAGCATTTTTGACATTCCTAGAGCTTGTTTGCAAGGGAATCGGCCCATTTCAGGGAATCTACCCCTTCCAAAGCTTTTTTTGCAGGGAATCTGCCCCTTCCCAAAACTGGTTTGTAGGGAATCTACCCCTTCCCAAAGCACTTTGGACATTCCTAGAGCTTGTTTGTGGGGAATCTGCCCATTTCAGGGAATCTGCCCCTTCCCAAAGCTTTTTTGCAGGGAATCTGCCCCTTCCCAAAGCACTTTGGACATTCCTAGAGCTTGTTTACAGGGAATCTGCCTATTGCAGGGAATCTGCCCTTTCCCAAAGCATTTTTGACATTCCTAGAGCTTGTTTGCAAGGGAATCGGCCCATTTCAGGGAATCTACCCCTTCCCAAAGCTTTTTTTGCAGGGAATCTGCCCCTTCCCAAAACTGGTTTGTAGGGAATCTACCCCTTCCCAAAGCACTTTGGACATTCCTAGAGCTTGTTTGTGGGGAATCTGCCCATTTCAGGGAATCTGCCCCTTCCCAAAGCTTTTTTGCAGGGAATCTGCCCCTTCCCAAAGCACTTTGGACATTCCTAGAGCTTGTTTACAGGGAATCTGCCTATTGCAGGGAATCTGCCCTTTCCCAAAGCATTTTTGACATTCCTAGAGCTTGTTTGCAAGGGAATCGGCCCATTTCAGGGAATCTACCCCTTCCCAAAGCTTTTTTTGCAGGGAATCTGCCCCTTCCCAAAACTGGTTTGTAGGGAATCTACCCCTTCCCAAAGCACTTTGGACATTCCTAGAGCTTGTTTGTGGGGAATCTGCCCATTTCAGGGAATCTGCCCCTTCCCAAAGCTTTTTTGCAGGGAATCTGCCCCTTCCCAAAGCACTTTGGACATTCCTAGAGCTTGTTTACAGGGAATCTGCCTATTGCAGGGAATCTGCCCTTTCCCAAAGCATTTTTGACATTCCTAGAGCTTGTTTGCAAGGGAATCGGCCCATTTCAGGGAATCTACCCCTTCCCAAAGCTTTTTTTGCAGGGAATCTGCCCCTTCCCAAAACTGGTTTGTAGGGAATCTACCCCTTCCCAAAGCACTTTGGACATTCCTAGAGCTTGTTTGTGGGGAATCTGCCCATTTCAGGGAATCTGCCCCTTCCCAAAGCTTTTTTGCAGGGAATCTGCCCCTTCCCAAAGCACTTTGGACATTCCTAGAGCTTGTTTACAGGGAATCTGCCTATTGCAGGGAATCTGCCCTTTCCCAAAGCATTTTTGACATTCCTAGAGCTTGTTTGCAAGGGAATCGGCCCATTTCAGGGAATCTACCCCTTCCCAAAGCTTTTTTTGCAGGGAATCTGCCCCTTCCCAAAACTGGTTTGTAGGGAATCTACCCCTTCCCAAAGCACTTTGGACATTCCTAGAGCTTGTTTGTGGGGAATCTGCCCATTTCAGGGAATCTGCCCCTTCCAAAGCTTTTTTGCAGGGAATCTGCCCTTTCCCAAAGCATTTTTGACATTCCTAGAGCTTGTTTGCAAGGGAATCGGCCCATTTCAGGGAATCTACCCCTTCCCAAAGCTTTTTTTGCAGGGAATCTGCCCCTTCCCAAAACTGGTTTGTAGGGAATCTACCCCTTCCCAAAGCACTTTGGACATTCCTAGAGCTTGTTTGTGGGGAATCTGCCCATTTCAGGGAATCTGCCCCTTCCCAAAGCTTTTTTGCAGGGAATCTGCCCCTTCCCAAAGCACTTTGGACATTCCTAGAGCTTGTTTACAGGGAATCTGCCTATTGCAGGGAATCTGCCCTTTCCCAAAGCATTTTTGACATTCCTAGAGCTTGTTTGCAAGGGAATCGGCCCATTTCAGGGAATCTACCCCTTCCCAAAGCTTTTTTTGCAGGGAATCTGCCCCTTCCCAAAACTGGTTTGTAGGGAATCTACCCCTTCCCAAAGCACTTTGGACATTCCTAGAGCTTGTTTGTGGGGAATCTGCCCATTTCAGGGAATCTGCCCCTTCCCAAAGCTTTTTTGCAGGGAATCTGCCCCTTCCCAAAGCACTTTGGACATTCCTAGAGCTTGTTTACAGGGAATCTGCCTATTGCAGGGAATCTGCCCTTTCCCAAAGCATTTTTGACATTCCTAGAGCTTGTTTGCAAGGGAATCGGCCCATTTCAGGGAATCTACCCCTTCCCAAAGCTTTTTTTGCAGGGAATCTGCCCCTTCCCAAAACTGGTTTGTAGGGAATCTACCCCTTCCCAAAGCACTTTGGACATTCCTAGAGCTTGTTTGTGGGGAATCTGCCCATTTCAGGGAATCTGCCCCTTCCCAAAGCTTTTTTGCAGGGAATCTGCCCCTTCCCAAAGCACTTTGGACATTCCTAGAGCTTGTTTACAGGGAATCTGCCTATTGCAGGGAATCTGCCCTTTCCCAAAGCATTTTTGACATTCCTAGAGCTTGTTTGCAAGGGAATCGGCCCATTTCAGGGAATCTACCCCTTCCCAAAGCTTTTTTTGCAGGGAATCTGCCCCTTCCCAAAACTGGTTTGTAGGGAATCTACCCCTTCCCAAAGCACTTTGGACATTCCTAGAGCTTGTTTGTGGGGAATCTGCCCATTTCAGGGAATCTGCCCCTTCCAAAGCTTTTTTGCAGGGAATCTGCCCCTTCCAAAGCACTTTGGACATTCCTAGAGCTTGTTTACAGGGAATCTGCCTATTGCAGGGAATCTGCCCTTTCCCAAAGCATTTTTGACATTCCTAGAGCTTGTTTGCAAGGGAATCGGCCCATTTCAGGGAATCTACCCCTTCCCAAAGCTTTTTTTGCAGGGAATCTGCCCCTTCCCAAAACTGGTTTGTAGGGAATCTACCCCTTCCCAAAGCACTTTGGACATTCCTAGAGCTTGTTTGTGGGGAATCTGCCCATTTCAGGGAATCTGCCCCTTCCCAAAGCTTTTTTGCAGGGAATCTGCCCCTTCCCAAAGCACTTTGGACATTCCTAGAGCTTGTTTACAGGGAATCTGCCTATTGCAGGGAATCTGCCCTTTCCCAAAGCATTTTTGACATTCCTAGAGCTTGTTTGCAAGGGAATCGGCCCATTTCAGGGAATCTACCCCTTCCCAAAGCTTTTTTTGCAGGGAATCTGCCCCTTCCCAAAACTGGTTTGTAGGGAATCTACCCTTCCCAAAGCACTTTGGACATTCCTAGAGCTTGTTTGTGGGGAATCTGCCCATTTCAGGGAATCTGCCCCTTCCCAAAGCTTTTTTGCAGGGAATCTGCCCCTTCCCAAAGCACTTTGGACATTCCTAGAGCTTGTTTACAGGGAATCTGCCTATTGCAGGGAATCTGCCCTTTCCCAAAGCATTTTTGACATTCCTAGAGCTTGTTTGCAAGGGAATCGGCCCATTTCAGGGAATCTACCCCTTCCCAAAGCTTTTTTTGCAGGGAATCTGCCCCTTCCCAAAACTGGTTTGTAGGGAATCTACCCCTTCCCAAAGCACTTTGGACATTCCTAGAGCTTGTTTGTGGGGAATCTGCCCATTTCAGGGAATCTGCCCCTTCCAAAGCTTTTTTGCAGGGAATCTGCCCCTTCCCAAAGCACTTTGGACATTCCTAGAGCTTGTTTACAGGGAATCTGCCTATTGCAGGGAATCTGCCCTTTCCCAAAGCATTTTTGACATTCCTAGAGCTTGTTTGCAAGGGAATCGGCCCATTTCAGGGAATCTACCCCTTCCCAAAGCTTTTTTTGCAGGGAATCTGCCCCTTCCCAAAACTGGTTTGTAGGGAATCTACCCCTTCCCAAAGCACTTTGGACATTCCTAGAGCTTGTTTGTGGGGAATCTGCCCATTTCAGGGAATCTGCCCCTTCCCAAAGCTTTTTTGCAGGGAATCTGCCCTTTCCCAAAGCATTTTTGACATTCCTAGAGCTTGTTTGCAAGGGAATCGGCCCATTTCAGGGAATCTACCCCTTCCCAAAGCTTTTTTGCAGGGAATCTGCCCCTTCCCAAAACTGGTTTGTAGGGAATCTACCCCTTCCCAAAGCACTTTGGACATTCCTAGAGCTTGTTTGTGGGGAATCTGCCCATTTCAGGGAATCTGCCCCTTCCCAAAGCTTTTTTGCAGGGAATCTGCCCCTTCCCAAAGCACTTTGGACATTCCTAGAGCTTGTTTACAGGGAATCTGCCTATTGCAGGGAATCTGCCCTTTCCCAAAGCATTTTTGACATTCCTAGAGCTTGTTTGCAAGGGAATCGGCCCATTTCAGGGAATCTACCCCTTCCCAAAGCTTTTTTTGCAGGGAATCTGCCCCTTCCCAAAACTGGTTTGTAGGGAATCTACCCCTTCCCAAAGCACTTTGGACATTCCTAGAGCTTGTTTGTGGGGAATCTGCCCATTTCAGGGAATCTGCCCCTTCCCAAAGCTTTTTTGCAGGGAATCTGCCCTTTCCCAAAGCATTTTTGACATTCCTAGAGCTTGTTTGCAAGGGAATCGGCCCATTTCAGGGAATCTACCCCTTCCCAAAGCTTTTTTGCAGGGAATCTGCCCCTTCCCAAAACTGGTTTGTAGGGAATCTACCCCTTCCCAAAGCACTTTGGACATTCCTAGAGCTTGTTTGTGGGGAATCTGCCCATTTCAGGGAATCTGCCCCTTCCCAAAGCTTTTTTGCAGGGAATCTGCCCCTTCCCAAAGCACTTTGGACATTCCTAGAGCTTGTTTACAGGGAATCTGCCTATTGCAGGGAATCTGCCCTTTCCCAAAGCATTTTTGACATTCCTAGAGCTTGTTTGCAAGGGAATCGGCCCATTTCAGGGAATCTACCCCTTCCCAAAGCTTTTTTTGCAGGGAATCTGCCCCTTCCCAAAACTGGTTTGTAGGGAATCTACCCCTTCCCAAAGCACTTTGGACATTCCTAGAGCTTGTTTGTGGGGAATCTGCCCATTTCAGGGAATCTGCCCCTTCCCAAAGCTTTTTTGCAGGGAATCTGCCCCTTCCCAAAGCACTTTGGACATTCCTAGAGCTTGTTTACAGGGAATCTGCCTATTGCAGGGAATCTGCCCTTTCCCAAAGCATTTTTGACATTCCTAGAGCTTGTTTGCAAGGGAATCGGCCCATTTCAGGGAATCTACCCCTTCCCCAAGCTTTTTTGCAGGGAATCTGCCCCTTCCCAAAACTGGTTTGTAGGGAATCTACCCCTTCCCAAAGCACTTTGGACATTCCTAGAGCTTGTTTGTGGGGAATCTGCCCATTTCAGGGAATCTGCCCCTTCCCAAAGCTTTTTGCAGGAATCTGCCCCTTCCCAAAGCACTTTGGACATTCCTAGAGCTTGTTTACAGGGAATCTGCCTATTGCAGGGAATCTGCCCTTTCCCAAAGCATTTTTGACATTCCTAGAGCTTGTTTGCAAGGGAATCGGCCCATTTCAGGGAATCTACCCCTTCCCAAAGCTTTTTTTGCAGGGAATCTGCCCCTTCCCAAAACTGGTTTGTAGGGAATCTACCCCTTCCCAAAGCACTTTGGACATTCCTAGAGCTTGTTTGTGGGGAATCTGCCCATTTCAGGGAATCTGCCCCTTCCCAAAGCTTTTTTGCAGGGAATCTGCCCCTTCCCAAAGCACTTTGGACATTCCTAGAGCTTGTTTACAGGGAATCTGCCTATTGCAGGGAATCTGCCCTTTCCCAAAGCATTTTTGACATTCCTAGAGCTTGTTTGCAAGGGAATCGGCCCATTTCAGGGAATCTACCCCTTCCCAAAGCTTTTTTTGCAGGGAATCTGCCCCTTCCCAAAACTGGTTTGTAGGGAATCTACCCCTTCCCAAAGCACTTTGGACATTCCTAGAGCTTGTTTGTGGGAATCTGCCCATTTCAGGGAATCTGCCCCTTCCCAAAGCTTTTTTGCAGGGAATCTGCCCCTTCCCAAAGCACTTTGGACATTCCTAGAGCTTGTTTACAGGGAATCTGCCTATTGCAGGGAATCTGCCCTTTCCCAAAGCATTTTTGACATTCCTAGAGCTTGTTTGCAAGGGAATCGGCCCATTTCAGGGAATCTACCCCTTCCCAAAGCTTTTTTTGCAGGGAATCTGCCCCTTCCCAAAACTGGTTTGTAGGGAATCTACCCCTTCCCAAAGCACTTTGGACATTCCTAGAGCTTGTTTGTGGGGAATCTGCCCATTTCAGGGAATCTGCCCCTTCCCAAAGCTTTTTTGCAGGGAATCTGCCCCTTCCCAAAGCACTTTGGACATTCCTAGAGCTTGTTTACAGGGAATCTGCCTATTGCAGGGAATCTGCCCTTTCCCAAAGCATTTTGACATTCCTAGAGCTTGTTTGCAAGGGAATCGGCCCATTTCAGGGAATCTACCCCTTCCCAAAGCTTTTTTTGCAGGGAATCTGCCCCTTCCCAAAACTGGTTTGTAGGGAATCTACCCCTTCCCAAAGCACTTTGGACATTCCTAGAGCTTGTTTGTGGGGAATCTGCCCATTTCAGGGAATCTGCCCCTTCCCAAAGCTTTTTTGCAGGGAATCTGCCCCTTCCCAAAGCACTTTGGACATTCCTAGAGCTTGTTTACAGGGAATCTGCCTATTGCAGGGAATCTGCCCTTTCCCAAAGCATTTTTGACATTCCTAGAGCTTGTTTGCAAGGGAATCGGCCCATTTCAGGGAATCTACCCCTTCCCAAAGCTTTTTTTGCAGGGAATCTGCCCCTTCCCAAAACTGGTTTGTAGGGAATCTACCCCTTCCCAAAGCACTTTGGACATTCCTAGAGCTTGTTTGTGGGGAATCTGCCCATTTCAGGGAATCTGCCCCTTCCCAAAGCTTTTTTGCAGGGAATCTGCCCCTTCCCAAAGCACTTTGGACATTCCTAGAGCTTGTTTACAGGGAATCTGCCTATTGCAGGGAATCTGCCCTTTCCCAAAGCATTTTTGACATTCCTAGAGCTTGTTTGCAAGGGAATCGGCCCATTTCAGGGAATCTACCCCTTCCCAAAGCTTTTTTTGCAGGGAATCTGCCCCTTCCCAAAACTGGTTTGTAGGGAATCTACCCCTTCCCAAAGCACTTTGGACATTCCTAGAGCTTGTTTGTGGGGAATCTGCCCATTTCAGGGAATCTGCCCCTTCCCAAAGCTTTTTTGCAGGGAATCTGCCCCTTCCCAAAGCACTTTGGACATTCCTAGAGCTTGTTTACAGGGAATCTGCCTATTGCAGGGAATCTGCCCTTTCCCAAAGCATTTTTGACATTCCTAGAGCTTGTTTGCAAGGGAATCGGCCCATTTCAGGGAATCTACCCCTTCCCAAAGCTTTTTTTGCAGGGAATCTGCCCCTTCCCAAAACTGGTTTGTAGGGAATCTACCCCTTCCCAAAGCACTTTGGACATTCCTAGAGCTTGTTTGTGGGGAATCTGCCCATTTCAGGGAATCTGCCCCTTCCCAAAGCTTTTTTGCAGGGAATCTGCCCCTTCCCAAAGCACTTTGGACATTCCTAGAGCTTGTTTACAGGGAATCTGCCTATTGCAGGGAATCTGCCCTTTCCCAAAGCATTTTTGACATTCCTAGAGCTTGTTTGCAAGGAATCGGCCCATTTCAGGGAATCTACCCCTTCCCAAAGCTTTTTTTGCAGGGAATCTGCCCCTTCCCAAAACTGGTTTGTAGGGAATCTACCCCTTCCCAAAGCACTTTGGACATTCCTAGAGCTTGTTTGTGGGGAATCTGCCCATTTCAGGGAATCTGCCCCTTCCCAAAGCTTTTTTGCAGGGAATCTGCCCCTTCCCAAAGCACTTTGGACATTCCTAGAGCTTGTTTACAGGGAATCTGCCTATTGCAGGGAATCTGCCCTTTCCCAAAGCATTTTTGACATTCCTAGAGCTTGTTTGCAAGGGAATCGGCCCATTTCAGGGAATCTACCCCTTCCCAAAGCTTTTTTTGCAGGGAATCTGCCCCTTCCCAAAACTGGTTTGTAGGGAATCTACCCCTTCCCAAAGCACTTTGGACATTCCTAGAGCTTGTTTGTGGGGAATCTGCCCATTTCAGGGAATCTGCCCCTTCCCAAAGCTTTTTTGCAGGGAATCTGCCCCTTCCCAAAGCACTTTGGACATTCCTAGAGCTTGTTTACAGGGAATCTGCCTATTGCAGGGAATCTGCCCTTTCCCAAAGCATTTTTGACATTCCTAGAGCTTGTTTGCAAGGGAATCGGCCCATTTCAGGGAATCTACCCCTTCCCAAAGCTTTTTTTGCAGGGAATCTGCCCCTTCCCAAAACTGGTTTGTAGGGAATCTACCCCTTCCCAAAGCACTTTGGACATTCCTAGAGCTTGTTTGTGGGGAATCTGCCCATTTCAGGGAATCTGCCCCTTCCCAAAGCTTTTTTGCAGGGAATCTGCCCTTTCCCAAAGCATTTTTGACATTCCTAGAGCTTGTTTGCAAGGGAATCGGCCCATTTCAGGGAATCTACCCCTTCCCAAAGCTTTTTTTGCAGGGAATCTGCCCTTCCAAAACTGGTTTGTAGGGAATCTACCCCTTCCCAAAGCACTTTGGACATTCCTAGAGCTTGTTTGTGGGGAATCTGCCCATTTCAGGGAATCTGCCCCTTCCCAAAGCTTTTTTGCAGGGAATCTGCCCCTTCCCAAAGCACTTTGGACATTCCTAGAGCTTGTTTACAGGGAATCTGCCTATTGCAGGGAATCTGCCCTTTCCCAAAGCATTTTTGACATTCCTAGAGCTTGTTTGCAAGGGAATCGGCCCATTTCAGGGAATCTACCCCTTCCCAAAGCTTTTTTTGCAGGGAATCTGCCCCTTCCCAAAACTGGTTTGTAGGGAATCTACCCCTTCCCAAAGCACTTTGGACATTCCTAGAGCTTGTTTGTGGGGAATCTGCCCATTTCAGGGAATCTGCCCCTTCCCAAAGCTTTTTTGCAGGGAATCTGCCCCTTCCCAAAGCACTTTGGACATTCCTAGAGCTTGTTTACAGGGAATCTGCCTATTGCAGGGAATCTGCCCTTTCCCAAAGCATTTTTGACATTCTAGAGCTTGTTTGCAAGGGAATCGGCCCATTTCAGGGAATCTACCCCTTCCCAAAGCTTTTTTTGCAGGGAATCTGCCCTTCCCAAAACTGGTTTGTAGGGAATCTACC
>JAWWNI010001453.1:0-127342 GCA_034642065.1 Darevskia nairensis | reverse complement strand
AGCGTGTTTTTACATGAGTAGAATGTGTCCTTTTATTTAAAATGCATCTCTGGGTTATTTGTGGGACCTAGGAATTCGTTCATTCCCCCCCCCCCCAAAAAAATAGTCCGGGCCCCCACAAGGTCTGAGGGACAGTGGATCGGCCCACGGCTGAAAAAGTTTGCTGACCCCTGCCTTAAAGGTAAAGGGACCCCTGACCGTTAGTTCCAGTCGCGGACGACTCTGGGGTTGCGCGCTCATCTCGCTTTACTGGCCGAGGGAGCCGGCGTACAGCTTCCGGGTCATGTGGCCAGCAGGACTAAGCGCTTCTGGCGAACCAGAGCAGCGCACGGAAACGCCGTTTACCTTCCCTATTAGTTCTGTAGAATCACAGAATTGTAGACCGACCCCCCAAGTGTCCAACTTCCTCCTCCATGTGACAGCCCTTAAGATATTGGAAGGCTAGACATATTGCCAGGCTAGACATACCCAGCTCCTTCGACCGTTCCTCATCAGGCATGGCTTCCAGGCCCTGGATCATCTCGGTCGCCCTCCTCTGCACCCCTTCCAGCTTGCCAACGCCCTTCTTAAAATGTGGCGTGCAACGAAATGAGCTGTGCATTCCTCTCCCACCCCCCACCCGCCATTTCAAGGGGGGGCGCCAGGTTGGCAGACCATCTGACACAAGGCAAGCACATAGGACAACTGTCTCTCGCCTGCCCACACGCTCACACACACAAAACATGGGATAAACAGAAGTGTTCTTTCTGACGCCCCCCCCTGTATACCTAGCGATCGCCCACCCGTGTTCACATCTCTCTCTGTGCTCTCAAGCTCCAAATCTCGACTTGCAAGAAAATCCCGGCTTTACAGCCCCCTCTATGTCATAGGGAGTAAGGGACGCGGGTGGCGCTGTGGTCTAAACGACTCTGTAAATAAATAGGTACCGCTCCGTCGGGAAGGTAAACGGCGTTTCCGTGCGCTGCTCTGGTTCGCCAGAAGTGGCTTAGTCCTGCTGGCCACATGACCCGGAAGCTGTACGCCGGCTCCCTCGGCCAATAATGCAAGATGAGCGCCGCAACCCCAGAGTCGGTCACGACTGGACCTAATGGTCAGTGGTCCCTTTACCTTTACCTTTACAGAACCAATGGTAAGACCACTCACCCTCTGTTCTGTTGCCAACAGCGCTTGGGCAAAATGGGGTACGGTAAACCAGCCCCTTTCCCCCCCTCCTCTCGATCAGGGTGGGAAGGCGACAACCCGCACTTTGGGGGTAGACTGCTCTTGAATGTGGAGGCTCTGTTTGGAGAGCAGCAGCAGCAGCAACAACAAAATCCCCTGGTTGCAGAAAGAAAACGTCCACACAGAGGTTCCGTTTATAGAACAGCAAAAGCGGCAAAACTCTGCTCTCGTGGAAAGCAAAACATGTCAGGGCTAAAAAAGAGATTTGATGCAGGATAGCCGTGGGTTATTGCCAGCTAAATCCTGCTCAGAGTAGGCCGATTGAAGTGAATGGACCCAAGTCAGTCATGTCCTATAATTTCTGCGGCTCTGCTCTGAGAACGACTCTTGACCTTTTTAAAAATGACCATTAATTTATTGATCGTATTAATATTTCTAGTAATCAGCTTCAGAGATGCAATCCAGCGACATGTACGTTTTGTAAAAGAAAGAAATAAGAAGGAAACCGTGAAGGGCACTCATACATCAGATCTGTCACTAATCTCTGCAGGCCATGCTCTGGACACAAGACACTAGTCCTCATTGAGGTGCTCCTCCTATCTTTAGATTGCACCACTTCAGGCTAGGGGGGCCTCAAGTATTCGAGCGCACCTCCTTCCACGCTAAACCGTACAAATAATCTGGCCATGGCAGGTCAAGAAGAAAGCTAGGGGAGGTCCTGAACAGCTAGATTTCTAAATGCGGGGTTTAATAAAAAATTATTTGGTCCGGAAAGGAGTGCCCCCCTGCAGCCTGATGTGGTCTCGGGGCAGAGTTGATAATTTCCAGGAACAAACGGACCCTCCCCTCCCTCAATTTAGCACCAAAGCAAGAGAACTTTTGTCATGCGCACAGACAAAACGCACCCGTGCGCGCTTCTCTAAGCGTGCCAGAGGCAGGGGAGATCCCACATCCCTTCTGCCGTAAAAGGAGGGCTTTGCGGCTGGGCCCTCCCTCCCTTAGCGCTCTCAGTTTTGTTTGTTTTAGTTCAGTTCTGCCGCGCCACATTTGGCACAGGAGGAAGGCCTCGTTCTCCCCGAAATGACGTCAAGCGCGCCGAAACCCGCAGTGCGCAGACAGCTGGCCTCTCCCCCCCCTCTCTCTGGGGCATTTGCCTGTGCAACTGCGCACGGTTGCTTCCTCTTCCCGGCCACAAAATTGTCGCTTCTCGAGAACCCTGGGGCTGCCGCTTCAGCCGGAGCAGAGCTGCCTCGGAGGCTTTGCAAACCTCTTGCCCCCTGTAAGAACGCCCTGCCGCCAGATCAGGCCAAAGGCGTGAGGCCACCGCAGCCCAGCATCCCATTCTCACGGTGGCTGGAACCTCCCTCCCAAAAAAAACCCCATTGGAATCGAGGTAGACTGCCTCTGGCCAGGGAGGTTCCACCAGAAGAGATTAAACCAAAAGAGGCCCATCAGAAGTCCGGGCATCGTAAACCCAGCTTAACAACCTTCTTAAATTGTGGAGCCCAGAACTGGACACAGTGTTCCAGGCCAAGGCAGAATAGAGCGGTGCTAGTCCTCATGGTTCTGAGCAAAACGCTGATTTAACCGGAGTCCGGCTAGGTCAGTGTTGTCGGCTCTGGCCGGCAGCAGGCTTTCAGGCAAGGGACATTCCCAGCCTGACCTTGAGATGTTGCGACCAGGGACTCCCTGAATGCTAAGCGGGCGTTGTACCCTGACTTTCACCTCTGAGTGGCACCCCAAAAAAGCTGGCACTCTGCTCAGAGCTTCAGCTGTTCACAAGATGATGCATACAACACACACACACACACACACACAGCACCTCAGCTGTTCAGCTTCTGGTTGAACCCAGAGCCTTTCTGATAACTGCAGCCCAAGCCTTCACTGGTAAACCACAGAGTGTGTGGGGTTCTGCTGCTACCCGCTGTCAGACGTTGCAGGAAACTCCGTAGGTTTTTGAAAGAAGGACTCAACTCAACTCATTTTATTTCGGCTTTAAGCCCATAGACATAACAACCAAAAACAGAAACAGCACAGTCTGGTTTACAACTGCTAAAAGTAAAATAGATTAAAAAGGGATACTCAATTGAATAAAATATGATAAAAATTAAATTAAAATTTCAAGCTGTATATCCATTGCGTTTCTTAAGTGTCAGAACTGATGTCAGAAATTTTGCCATGTGTAGGGTTATAATCGAGTCTGAATCTTGCAACAGAAGAGCAAGGTAAGACTCTTCCAAATACCCCGGTAATTTTTGAGTTAATGGAAGTAACAGAGTCTTTTGGGCGGCAGAATACAAGGGGCAGACAAACACTATGGGATGAAGAGATTCAATCGAACGGTTATCACAGGCACGTAAGACCGAAACTTGGCCCCTAGAAAATCTATGAAAAAGGAAGTTTGAGGGGAAGACATTAAACCGTGCTTTAATAAAAGTGAAACGATGACTAGCAATAGAAAGTTGATAGATAGGCTGGTACTTGAAGTGGGGGTACAATGCCCAGGGATTTGAAAGAAGACACAAACAGAGGGTAAGGGAGTAATTTGCTGCTGCAGTACGAAAACCACAAAATACATAGCAAAAAAGAACAAATCAACAATCCACGCCTGGTGCCTACAGGTGTATAATGAAGGTGTCAGGTGATTCTCCATGGGGAGAGCATCCCACAGACGGGGAGCCACTGCAGAGAAGGCCCCGTTCTCGTGTTGCCACCCTCCAGCCCTTTTTGTAGAGGAGGCACATAAAGAAGGGCCTCTGGTGATGATCTGAGAGTCCAGGTTGGTTTATATGGAGAGAGTTACTCCCTGGAGTATTGTGGTCCTGAACCATTGAAGGCTTTCAAGGTCCAAACCAGCACTTTGAATCGGCCCCCGGAAACTGCGGTCGGGCCAGGATTGGGGAATATGGTCAAACCTGAAGGAGCGTCGCCACCCCCATCATTCAGCCCGGACACTTGAGGTCCAGCTCCGGGGGCCTTCTGGTGGTTCCCTCCCTGCGAGAAGTAAACCAGGCAGAGGGCCTTCTCAGTAGTGGCGCCTGCCCTGTGGAATGCCCTCCCATCAGGTGTCAACTATCTGACTTTTAGAAGACATCTGAAGGCAGCCCTGTTTAGGGAAGTTTTTAATGTTTGCTCTTTTGTCATGCTTTTAATATTCTGTTGGGAGCCGCCCAGAGTGGCTGGGGAAACCCAGCCAGATGGGTGGGATATAAAAAAATAAATTCTTCTTCTTTGGCGATCCCTCGTAGCCGAGAAATATTGTCTTCCATGAACACGGTTTTAAAAGTAAGTCCGTAAGTGACTCTGGATCCACACGTGCTTCCACAGTGGGGACAGAGGTTTCCGGGCAGGAGTTGATCCTGGTGAGGGTTTGCCAAGCGTGCCTTCCTCTTAGCACGTTTCTCCCTTTCGTCCCGAGTTCGAGTGTCTTCAAAGCCCACGACACCTTTGGGAAAGGCTGTTCTCCAACTGGAGCGCTCACAGGCCAGTGCCTCCCAGTTGTCAGTGCTTATACTACACTAGTTGAATTCAGCCCGTTGATAACGGGCTCTAGCGGGGGCGAGCGGGACCCGAGGCGCGGAGGTGGCCAGCGGCGGCGGCCGGGGCGAGGAGGTTGCGGGGCGGCGTCCTCGTCCTCCTCGCCGCCGCTGCCTCCAGGCCGGGCCGGCCGTCCTCCTCCTCCTCTTCGGGGCTCCTCCGTCGAGGTGGCAGCGGCGGCGGCGGCCCGGCAATGGCGGCGGCGCAGTTTCGCCCAGCCGGAAGTGTCTCTGCGTCGTCCCGCCCCCCTCTCCGCCCCCTCCAATCCCTGCGTCCCCGTGTGACATGCGCAGAACGCACTTCCGTGACACACGGAAAAGCAGGGACACTTGAAGATTATTATATAGGATTTTTAAAGATTTGCCTTGAGAGAGTCTTTAAACCTCTTTTGTTGACCGCCAGCATTACGCTTTCCATTTTTAAGTTGGGAATAGAGGAGTTGCTTTGGAAGACGATCATCCGGCATCCGCACAACATGGCCAGTCCAACAAAGTTGATGTTGAAGAATCATTGCTTCGACATTGGTGATCTTTCCTTCTTATAATTATAAACTGTCTTGCCCCTATAAGCAACCTGGCTTCCAAATTCTGACCCAGCTGGAGTTTCCGAACCATCTTCTGAGGCAGCCCTATGCATAACAGGTTCCATCAATCTAACCTGGCCTTTCTTGGTGCCTCTGAACCTGCCAACTTCGCCGTTTCGCATGGGACCCAAATGACTGTTTCCTTGAGATGTGTGGGCAGAGCCAACCCCTCGCATTTCCAGTAACTCAATGGAGAACGTGAGCTGGGGGATTTGCACACATTTCTCTGCAGTTTGGGGTTTCGCAACCCGTGCCTTAACGCTTCTGCTCGATGAACATGTCAAACGGGAGGTGGGGAACGTCGTTGGGTGGGTGGGTGTGTCTCCCAACCTCATCAGCACCCAGCCAGGTTGTAGAGTTGCAAGGGACCTTGAGCGTCCTCTAGCCCAGTGTTTCTCAACCTTTTCTGGGCAACGGCACACTTGTTTTATGAAAAAAATATCGCGGCACACCACCCACAAAATGGCAGCGGCAACGTCGCTATGGTATGTAGGTTTTGCTGTATGTAGGTTTTATTTTATTTGTTTTTTATCTTATATTTTGGAAATGTACATCCAGTTTTTTCCCCTTTAAATTATTTGAGGGGGCCCCCAGCCTAAGCTATAGCTTGTAAATTTCTCCGCGGCAGCAGCGGCATATAAATATTTCTATAAGGCGGACAAACAAGATTCATCTCGCCCGCCGCCAAGGGGGTTGGACTTGCCTCTCTCTCTCTCAGCGCAGCCCTGGTCGCGTCCAGACAGAAGCCAAGAGCGCAACAGGTTCGCACCGGAGAGCTTGGTTCTTTAACTCCGAGTAATCCCACTGCCCGAGGCGGCCGCGCTCATTCACTTCCCAAGGATGCGCTCCGAGGGACACTGACGAGCCTTGGGGGCGGATGGAACTCGCAGGCTCCCTTCTCTCTCCCTCCCCTCCCCTCCTCATTATGTTCTTCTCCGCTCGGCTTCTGTTCTGAGTCCCGTTCTCTTTCCTCACCCGTCCGCCAATCAGGGCCCGGTGACGTCGCGAGTGCCCCGGCTCCGATTGGCTGGCGTTGCGCGTGCCGCCTGCCTATTCCTTTTGTGTATGCTGAGGGGGAAAGAGAGAACGCAAATGCGCGTGTCTGTCTTTCGCCCTCCCTCCCTCCCTGCTGGCGCGCGATTGGCCCGGCTTTCAATTGGGGGAATTTTTCCCAAGGCACACCAGGCAACGTCTCGCGGCACAGTAGTGTGCCGCGGAACAGCGGTTGAGAAACGCTGCTCTAGCCGAACCCCAAATCTTTTGCACAGCCTGGGGCACGAACCCACAACCCTGAGATTAACAGTCTTATGCTCAACCAACTGAGCTGTTTCGGGAACACATGAAGCTGTCTTATTGTGAGTGTGGGTGGCACTGTGGTCTAAACCACTGAGCCTCTTGGGCTTGCCGATCGGAAGGACGGCGGTTCGAATCCCCGCAACAGGGTGAGCTCCCGTTGCTCTGTCCCAGCTCCTGCCAACCTAGCAGTTTGAAAGCACGCCAGCGCAAGCAGATAAATAGGTACCACTGCGGCGGGAAGGTAAACGGCGTTTCTGTGCGCTCTGGTTTCCGTCATGGTGTCCCGTTGCGCCAGAAGCAGTTCAGCCCTGCTGGCCATGTGACCTGGAAAGCTGTCTGCAGACAAATGCCGTCTCCCTCGGCCTGAAAACTAGATAAGCGCCGCAACCCCATAGTCGCTTTTGACTGGACTTAACCATCCATGGGACCTTTACCTTTTACCTTTTTTTACCTACGTAGCTCACCAGTGTCTACACTAACCATGCAGAAATCTTAAGAGTCTGGTGCACCAGACAGAGGTCTAAATTAACAGGGACCCCGGCGAGCTGTTGCCTTGCTGGTGGGTTTTTCTATTTGCCTGCTGCAAGAAAGGTAAAGGTAAAGGGACCCCTGACCATTAGGTCCAGTCGTGTCCGACTCTGGGGTTGTGGCGCTCATCTTGCATTATTGGCCGAGGGAGCCGGCATACAGCTTCCGGGTCATGTGGCCAGCATGACAAAGCCGCTTCTGGCGAACCAGAGTAGCACACGGAAACGCCGTTTACCTTCCCGCCAGAGCGGTTCCTACCGTATTTATCTACTTGCACTTTTTGGTGTGCTTTCGAACTGCTAGGTGGGCAGGAGCAGGGACCGAGCAACGGGAGCAGGGATTCGAACCGCCGACCTTCTGATCGGCAAGCCATAGGCTCTGTGGTTTAACCCACAGCGCCACCTGGGTCCCTTACCTTTTACCTTTTTTTACCTACGTAGCTCACCAATGTCTACGCTAACCATGCAGAAATCTTAAGAGTCTGGTGCACCAGACAGAGGTCTAAATTAACAGGGACCCCGGCAGCTGTTGCCTTGGGTTTTTCTATTTTCCTGCTGCAAGAAAACAGGATGCTAAATGAAATGGGCCTTCAGCCGAGCTGAGACGGACCTCGGCGAGAGACGCATCGGAGCTTCAGCTACCGAAATGTGCGGTGGCAAGTGCGAAAACCACACAGAGCCCCTCACGGCCAAAGAAGGGAAATCCTGGCCTCTTGTTTCTCAGAAGCCAGGCACCCACGCACCCATGCCATGGCAACAGCCCACAGGCCTGTTTGCTCGGGGCCTCTGGTTACGAGGAGAGGCATTTTTCATGTCCGCCCACCCTCGGCCCATCCTCTTTTCCCTTCCCCGGCACGGGATATCCTCTCTGAGGCTTCATGGCCTCGGCGTTCCTCCTGCGGTTGAGGTGAGGGAGAGTCTGTGCTCTGTACATGCTCAAGAGCACCCTTGTCCTTTAGCACCAAGCCTATGTGGTTCCATGTTGCAGGGCGAGTGCGGTGGGTTATTTTCAGGGCCAACCTTCTTGAAAGTTTGTACCGTAGCATCATAGAACGGTAGAGTTGGAAGGGACCACAAGGGTCATCCAGTCCAACCCCCCGGCAATGCAGGAATATTTTTGCCCAGCATGGGACTCGAACCCATGACCCTGAGATTAAGAGCCTCATGCTCTATGGTGCCACTCAAATAGGTCTCTGTCCTCCATTCAGGGCGAGCAGAGATCACGGAAACATTTCCAGCTGAGTGAAAAACAGGAGAGTGTTAAGCTAGGTTGGGGAGAGGAACTTGTCCAAGCTCATTCTTGGTGTAGCCCTGAGGCATTGTGGGAAATTTATTTGACAGCGGCCCAGGAGCGGCCATTTTGATATTCCCACGATGCACTGAGGATATTTCCCACAATGCCCCAAACCAACACTCTCCTCTGATATAGGGTTGCCATATTTCAAAAAGTGAAAACCTGGAGCTTTTTTGGGCAAAGTTGTTGAGCGTTGTTTTTGTTGTTGTTGTTCTGCAAAATCTCAAAAAAATAAAAATAAAAGTTTTGAGCAATTTCTGCCCAGACACTCTTGACAAGAAATTCCCGACTGGCATTCATCACGGCAGAGAGTCCGGTTAAATAAAGGAGCCGCCATTTCAAGTTCCTGGACTGCATTTATGCCATACGTATAAAGTACTATGACGCCATTTTAAACAGTTATGGCTTCCCCTCCTAGGAGCTGTCATTTATTAAGGGCATGGAGAGTTGTCATTGCTCCCCTGACGGAACTACAATTCCCAGGGAACTCTGGGAATTGTAGTTCCAGGAAGGGGGCTGCGGGGGCCAGGTCTCCTAACAACTCTCTGCACCTGTAACAAACTACAGCTCCCAGGATTCTTTGCGGGGAGCCGGGACAGTGGTACGGCGCTGCTTTAAATGTATGAATGTGGCAGCAAACCCCCCACAATGCCCATAAGTGCCTCATCGGGGCATGCTGGGAAATCAAAATGGCAGCTTTCCGGTTAACCCTGTCAGAGCCAGAGAGCAGCTGGCGTTCAGGGGTGAGGAGAGAGCGACCAAAGCTACCTAACCTGTTTCCTTCTCTCCTGACTGCCAGGTGACCTTTTGCCAAACCTGCAGGGTGGGGTGCTTGCTTTGCCTCACACCTTTCTTGCAGCGCGGAAGTTGGAAGCAATAATTCTCCGCAGCCGTCCCTGGCCAGAGTTCCTCAAGAGGC
This sequence comes from Darevskia nairensis, assembly GCA_034642065.1. Taxonomy (NCBI): domain Eukaryota; kingdom Metazoa; phylum Chordata; class Lepidosauria; order Squamata; family Lacertidae; genus Darevskia; species Darevskia nairensis. Next base: position 118,025 of record JAWWNI010001453.1, on the reverse strand, counting down.
TGAATCACACCCAAAAATGTTTCCGTGCCTGTCGGATCCTGGGGAAAAAGGCATGTGCTTGGAAACGGTGTCTCCAGACCAGGGGTCAGCAAACTTTTTCAGCAGGGGGCCAGTCCACCGTCCCTCAGACCTTGTGGGGGGCCGGACTATATTTTTTTGGGGGGGAGGAAATGAACGAATTCCTATGCCCCACAAATAACCCAGAGATGCATTTTAAATAAAAGGACACATTCTACTCATGTAAAAACACGCTGATTCCCGGACCGTCCACAGGTTGGATTTAGAAGGCGATTTGGCCGGATCCGGCCCCCGGGCCTTAGTTTGCCTACCCATCCACCAGACCAGTGTTTTCCAACCTCCTCGGGGCAACGGCACACCTGCCCCACGAAAAAAATCTCGCAGCACACCACCACCACATGCACCCCGACCCGGGGGGCGGGGTGTCCGCGCGCCCTGGCGGGAGGGAGGGGAAGGACCCAGGCGGGCGAAAATGGAGCGGGAGATCGGCGGGCCAGGCGCCCGCCCCCCCTCCAGCGCCCAGCCCCCCGGCAGCACCTCCACCCGGCCCCGAGCGAGCCCGGTGGCACTGGCACCTCCCGCCCGTCCCCGACCGCGACCGGGGCGGCAGAGGCAGCGGGCGAAGCGCCCGGCAGCCCCGCGAAGGCGGCGGTCGGCGCGGGAAGCCCGGACCGACCCGGAAGCACAGCAGCCGGTGTCTTCCCGCGGCACAGGAGCCGGTGGCTTGCGGCACACTCCTGTGCCGCGGCACACCGGTTGGGAAACGCTGCACCAGACCCTATTTTCCAGGGATGTCCCTGATTTACAGTAGCCGTCCCGGTTTCTGATGTCCCACTTTTCCTTTAGGACGTCCCTGTTTTCTTTGGAGCGTATGGAGTTATCCGACCCCCCGAGACGTCTGAAGGCAATCCTGTATAGGGAAGGTTGTTGTTTTTTTTTTAAAAAAATGTTTTATTGTGTTTTTATATATGTTGGAAGCTGCCCAGAGTGGCTGAAGCAAGCCAGTCAGATGGGTAGGGTATAAATAGTAAAATTATCATTATGGAATGGGACGTCCCTATTTTAATCAGATAAATGTTAGAGGATACATGCCTCTAGTCCTCATGGAGGCAGTGATCTACTGAAAGCAGCAACCTGGCTGGCTTTGTTTCACCCGGAGACTGAGAGGAGATCGGATAGAAATGTCCGTCTTTTCATCCGAAGATTGTCGGCATTCATGCTGCCATGAACTCCAATGGCCAGTTTGGTTTGGGTGCCTTCGGCTGGCTGCGACGGAACGTCCACAAACACCCTAACATGCGCAGGCGAGCGAGAGAAGTAAGAGGTTGTTTGGGGCCGAATGGAAAAAAGCAGAAGCAGAAATACGGGGGCGAATGTTACAGCAGGAAGTTGAGCTTGCAGGCCTTTTAAAACGAGAGAGAGCGGTTGCGATCTGGGGGCAGGCGAAAACCAAACACAGGGGCCCCGAAGCCTGAAGGGGCTGTGGGTGGTTTATTTCTTCTTCTTTGGCGATCCCTCGTAGCCGAGCAAGATTGTCTTCCATGAAAACGGTCTTAACAGTGAGTCCGTAAGTGACTGTGGAGGCCAATTCTGGATCCACACGTCCTTCCACAGTGGGGACATTGGTTTTCAGACGGGAGTTGATCCCGGTGAGGGTTTGCCAAGCATGCCTTCCTCTTAGCAAGTTTCTCCCTTGCGTCCTGAGTTCGAGACTCATCAAAGCCCACGACACCTTTGGTAAAGGCTGTTCTCCAACTGGAGCGCTCACAAGCCAATGTTTCCCAGTTGTTGGTGTTTATACTACATTTTTAAAGATTTGCCCTGAGACAGTCTTTAAACCTCTTTTGTTGACCACCAGCATTACGCTGTCCATTTTTAAGTTCGGAATAGAGTAGTTGCTTTGGAAGACGATCATCAGGCATCCACACAACATGGCCAGTCCAACAAAGTTGATGTTGAAGAATCATCACTTCGACACGGGTGATCTTTGCTTCTTCCAATACACTGGCATTAGTTCGCCTGTCTTCCCAAGTGATGTGTAGAATATTTTGTAGACACCGTTGAAGGAGTCATCCGAGGAGTTAGAGATGGTGTTTTTTAAGTGGTCCATGTTTCACAAGTGTACAGTAAACTTGGGAGTACAATAGCTTTGTAAACAAGCGTTTTGGCTTCCCCGCGAATGTCCCGGTCCTCAGACACTCTGCCCTTTGATCGGTAGAAAGCTGCACTCGCAAAGTTCAGACGACGCTGGATTGTGGGTGGCAGGTGATTTGAGCAAGGAGTTCGGGAAGGGACATGCTCTGTTAAAAGTGAGGGAGAGGGGAAAACCTCGCACAGGGCAGCACGTAGTTGGACTGTGGAACTCACCGCCACAGGAGGCCGTGACGCCGGCCACCAACACAAGTGGCTTTAGAATAAGATTGGACAAATTCATTGCGGGAGAGCTGACGATGGCTGCCAGACACATGGGCTCTGCTCCCTAGCTGGAAACCACAAATGGGGAGAGATGCTCTTGCGGCTCGGGGAGAATTAGAGAATTGTGCTTCTAGTCCTCATGGGCTAGGTTTTCGTATTGCCATGTTATGTTGCGAACCTCCTGGATTTCTGTAGGTGGAGGTCAGCCTACAAATGTAACAAGTAATAAAATAAATAACAATTATTATATCTACTCAGCGGTCCGCCCCATGGACTTCAGCTGTCAAATAGGGCTATGTAGGATTGATGCCTGACGCACAGAGCCATTTGAAAACTTAATCCAGTTGAGCTGAGGGGTGTAAACCCAGGACAGTTCTTGCACATGCTCAGTTGACCGCTTCAGTGAATTGGGGTTCAGAGGATTTGCTAGCACAGGGAAACCAAACAGGTAATGCTTGGATTTCATTTTCTTGGGTTCCATGATCACTGCAGATGGTGACAGCAGTCACGAAATTAGAAGACGCCTGCTTCTTGGGAGAAAAGCAATGACAAACCTAGACAGCATCTTAAAAAGCAGAGACATCACCTTGCCGACAAAGATCCATATAGTTCAAGCTCTGGTTTTCCCAGTAGTGATGTACGGAAGTGAGAGCTGGACCATAAAGAAGGCTGATCGCCGAAGAATTGATGCTTTTGAATTATGGTGCTGGAGGAGACTCTTGAGAGTCCCATGGACTGCAAGAAGATCAAACCTCTCCATTCTGAAGGAAATCAGCCCTGAGTGCTCACTGAGAGGACAGATCCTGAAGCTGAGGCTCCAAGACTTTGGCCACCTCCTGAGAAGAGAAGACTCCCTGGAAAAGACCCTGATGTTGGGAAAGATGGAGGGCACAAGGAGAAGGGGACGGCAGAGGGTGAGATAATAATAATAATATTTTTTTTATTTGTACCCTGCCCATCTGGCCGGGTATCCCCAGCCACTCTGATGGTTGGACAGTGTTCTCGAAGCTACTAACATGAGTTTGGCCAAACTGCGAGAGGCAGTGAAGGATAGGCGTGTCTGGCGTGCTCTGGTCCATGGGGTCACAAAGAGTCGGACACGACTGAACGACAACAACAAACCCTGGACTGTTCTTGCACATGCTCAGTTGACCACTTCAGTGAATTAGGGTTCAGAGGATTTGCTAGCACAGGGAATCCAAAAAGGTAATGCTTGGATGGGGTGACGACACCCCACCCGTCATAGCCATAAAATATGAAAATTCAACTTGCGGTGGAGGGGATGACATTTTAAGCCACTAATATGTACATAGCCTCAGTGAGGTCAAAGGGCGTTAATGCCAGTTACATGTATAGAAGATCGCATCCTTAAGCGCTCGAGACAGATGCCCCCCCCCAAAGTGTGAATTTTGCATTCCTCCCCAAATCTCCGGATGAATTTGGCTTGTTCTCTCCCAGCCCCAACCTGCAAACTTGCATTTCGTTTTTTAACATTAAATAAGGTGATTTAGACTAAAACGTGTGGCTCAAGCAATCTTTATTTTGTGTTTATTATTTTTTAAACCATTTTTAAAAGTTTTTTTTATTATTTAATACAGGTAACTTAAATGAGGTGATAAAACAGGTCTATGTATTCCCCCCTCCCACATTCTTCCAAGACACACACACCCTCAAGCACACAGAAGAGAGTTAAGTTGTAATGCTTTTGGCTCTAATTCTGTTGTTTTATTATATAGACTTTATTTTTCATTTTTTTCATTTTTTTTAAAAATCCTGAACCAAAAAACAGAAACACACAAGGGAGGGGGAGGGGAAATGCACAATGGGGGTGGGAATCGATAAGATTACACTCACACACCATACAAAAAAGTAGTAACATTTAAATATATAATTAAAAAAAAACACATTTTCTTTTTTTAAAAAAAATTAAAATTAAAAAACCCGCTACAGCATCACATACGAAAGGAACTTCACATCTAGGGGAAAGGAAACAGGAAGTGTAACGACACTATTTCGCCAGAGGGGGAGCAGTTTCCTTTCCCTCCAGCCAATGGGGGCTCTACCACCTGAATGGTGCGCGGAAAAGGCTAGCGGCTTATGGCGGTGGGTTTGGGAGCGGCTGCACACCTTTTTAGAGACGTGAAAGTTATTTTTTGGGGGTGGGGCTGGGTCCTAGCTAGCTACAAATGATTTGCACAGGGTCAAGGGGAAGGATATACTCAAGTTGCGTTGCCAAAATTGCCTTTTGCAGAGGTATTTCAGGGCTAAATATTTAGGATCAGCCTAGGCTGGCTGGGGGAAAATATCTGGAGTAAGTCGTTTTTGGATTTCTTTCATTTGGGAAGGGAGATACTGCTCTCCCTTTTTAAGGGACTAGACTGAAAAATCACCCATGCGGATTATTTTTTGGGGGGACGGGGCAGAGAAGGCCCATTGACAGAGGTCACAAACAAGCCATACAAATTGTCTGGGGTGCGTTGGCATCTAACGGCTCACGGTTTGAACCAGTGCAAAAAAAATCCCAGGTAATGAGCATTTCCGGGTTGGGTTTCGGAGACTGGGAAAACTAAAAACATATGGGTTTAACACACCAGGCAACCAACACAGAAAGGAAATGCAGGGAGTCTTCCAGGGCCAGAGAGACCCTTGCCCACATGGCAGCATGGATATAGCTGGTTAGGTAAAGGACCCCTGGAGAGTTAAGTCCAGTCAAAGGCGACTCTGGGGTTGCGGCGCTCATCTCACTTTCAGGCCAAGGGAGCCAGCGTTTGTCCGCAGACAGCTTTCCGGGTCATGTGGCCAGCAGGACTAAACCGCTTCTGGCGCAACGGGACACTGTGACGGAAACCAGAATACACGGAAATGCCGTTTAGCTTCCCGCCGGAGTGGTACCTATTTATCTACTTGCGCTGGTATGCTTTCGAACTGCTAGGTTGGCTGGAGCTGGGACAGAGCAACAGGAGCTCGCTCCATCGCGGGGATTCGAACCGCCGACCTTCCGATCGGCAAGCCCAAGAGGCTCAGTGGTTTAGACCGCAGCGCCACCCGCATCAGCTGGTTAAGAGCCTGATGCTGATAATGCCAAGGTTGCAGGTTCGAATCCCTGCATGGGACAGCTGTATTTTCCTGCATTGCAGGGGGGTTGGGCTAGATGATGTTTAGGGTCCCCTTTCCAACTCTACGATTTTCCTCCCCCAGAATGTCTCTCTGGATTTCCAAAAGCAGTAGGAAGGGCTAAGAAGACACCTTTTTAAATAGGGCGCTGGGTTGACCGGAGGATCACGAATTCAGCATAAGGCAAAGAAAAACCAAAATGGCAAAACTTATGTGCAAACAATTCCAGAACGAGGCACTTGCTTCTAAAGTTCAGTCTGCTTTTTATTCCCCAACCCCCGGTTATTCCTTTTTCTTTTTTTAACGTACATTGGGGCAGCAGGGTAGTGTTAATATGTCCCTGGATTAAAACCTAATTCGCCCGTTTCAGTAAAAACCTCCAAGTGTCTCTTTGCTGGACGTAACGGTGTGAACACACACACACATACACAGGTCTAGATTCAAGGACATGGGAATGGTTTCATCGGACACATAGCACAGAGAGAGACATACACGCTTAAAAAGAAAATAAAGCTAAAATAAAAGGGGGGGGGGAATCTCCAATGGAGGAAAGCCAGTACTGCCCCATTGCTATCAAGAGTCCAACCCTTTGCAAGAGGGTGAAAAAATAATCTCCCAGTTGTGCTCCTTCAGGACAGAATTCCCCAGAAAACTTTGCAAGGCGCGACCCGCTTTCAACCGGTCCCGTTCCGGAAAACAGAGGTGAACCCCTACAAAGGCTACAGACCCACTGAAATTATTGGAGCGACAATGGCAGCTGTTTCAACGGCTACCTTTGAAGGTGACCCGGAAACTACAATTAATCCAGAATGCGGCAGCAAGACTGGGGACTGGGAGCGGCCGCCGGGACCACATAACACCGGTCCTGAAAGACCTACATTGGCTCCCAGTACGTTTCCGTGCACAATTCAAAGTGTTGGTGCTGACCTTTAAAGCCCTAAACGGCCTCGGTCCAGTATATCTGAAGGAGCGTCTCCACCCCCATCGTTCAGCCCGGACACTGAGATCCAGCGCCGAGGGCCTTCTGGCGGTTCCCTCCCTGCAAGAAGCAAAGCTACAGGGAACCAGGCAGAGGGCCTTCTCGGTGGTGGCGCCCGCCCTGTGGAACGCCCTCCCATCAGAAGTCAAAGGGATCAACAACTACCAGACATTTAGAAAATACCTGAAGGCAGCCCTGTTTAGGGAAGTTTTTAATCTGTGATATTTTAATGTATTTTGATAATTGTTGGAAGCCGCCCAGAGTGGCTGGGGAGACCCGGCCAGATGGGCGGGGTACAAATAATAAATTATTATTATTATTTCCATGAATCGCAATGGGGCAGGACACAGATCCGGGTTTGCAGATGCATGCCTTTATTTTGCATCCACATCTCTGGAAACTTTTAAGGCCTAAATCCGAAGTTATCCTACACGTATTCTCATCCTCCACCCCAAATTTATGGTAGGCTCCTATTGCTGAGTACACATTCTCTCTCTCTCTCTCTCTCTCTCTCTCTCTCTCACACACACACACACACACACACACACACACACACACACACACTGTGGTTGCTAGATTTGCACAAAAAGAGGAGGGGAAACAAAAAAAAAAACACACTACAGCCTATGAAAAATTACTGGCTCAGATCATTGTTAATTCTATAAATAATATTTTCCTTTTTTTAAAAAAACACAACCCCAAGTATCTAAATAAGCATCACTAGATACTATTTTATGTCACTAAATCTTTATTTCAAAAAGCGCGCACGCACACAGAGAGAAGAATCTGATGGGGGGAGATCCTGAAAAAATAATATTGGTCTCTACAACAGGGAGGTTACGTTTTCGATTTGGACGCGTGCGGAATCGCTAGATCTGCAGAGGTGGCTCCCGCCACGTGGTGGAAAGCGGGATATTCCGGATTATTGTCCCGGGAGCTAAAAACGGAACGGGGAACAGCAGCGAGGGGGCAGCGCTGGGGGCTGCCAGGTGAATATCCCAGGCACCCCTCAAGTGGGAAAGGAATTGCCTGGCAGCCCAGAGTGATGGAGTCACCGGGAGATGACTGTACCACGAAAAGGAGGAGCTATGGAGGATGGTGGCGGAGTGTTTTGAGTGCAAACGAAGAGCTACTGGCAAGGAGGGGACAAGCAACAGTCTGACCCCCCCAGGAGCTGCAGGGGTTGGTCTCGGAGAGATCTCTCACCTTGCAAAACGGCATACTACCTTCCATCGATAAAGGAAGGGGCGGTGGCAGGGGGGAGAGATAACGCCTAGTCTCCCCTAATTTTTAATGCACGCAATTTTTTTTTAAAAAAATGTATCGTAGCGAAGGAAAGCAATGCAAAACAAAACAGGAAACTCTCAAGAGGGGAAAAGGAAGTCAGGATGAGGTCCGGAAGGGCGTTCTCCCTGCCCTGCCCGTTTTTGTTTTTTTAATACGGAAAAAACCCCCCCAGGTTTCTACCACTTCACAATTCACACCTCTAAAGTGCATGGAGATTCCTCGCAATGTAGACGGGATGGCGGGGGGGGGGAAGAGACTTGGATTTGACAGGACTGGGGAGGGGGTCAAAATGCTATATTATTTAAGGATGCGGGGAAGGCGGAGAGGAAGGGAGACAAGAGATATACAGACGTACATGCACACATCCTCAAACCCATCTTTCAAATAAAATAAAATTAAACCAACCCCGCCCCCGCCCCATCCAGAATCCGGGCCCTCCCCATCTCCTCTCCTGAAGAATGCACAACAGCTCTTCCGGGGAAACCACCAAATCAATTCAGAAGGGGGGAAGCTTTCAGCATTTGTTTAAGGAACAAAACCATCTCCAATTTTTCGGAACCCCGCCAATTTCACAGGCAAGTGAGCAGCATTTAACACACACCAAAAACAAGGGTTCCTCCTCCCCGCCCACCTTTCCCCGAAATTAACGAAACCAGGAAAACCAAGAGGTTTGAAAAGTCCTCCCAGTTTCCGCACAAAGTCCAGCTCCCTTCACTGGTTTTTTTTTGTTTCCTCCCCCCTGGGTCAGTCTTCTCTTCCACTCGTCGGTCTAAGGCAGCTAGCTGTTCAAAGGATCTTCCTCCTTTTCAAAAATAAAAAACACCGCGAAATGAAAACGAGGGGTGGGTGGGAGAAACACACATACACACCCGAGAGAGAGAGAGAAAACCGAATTTTTTAAAAATAAAAAGTTCCTTTTTCAAGTCCACTTCCTGGGCAGGAACGTCTCTTTCCTCGCTCCATCCCAAGCCGTTTCAGTTCTTAAAACGAAAACAGAGTTCCAAAAACAATAGAAAATACTGTTCCAACAGGGACGATCTGACTAAAGGGATTTCTGTAGGGCCGGTCCGACCGCGGCGAATCCACAGCAAATAAAGTGTTTTTCATCTTTTTTCTGAAATGATCAAAAGCACCCGAGGACTTTGCTCGCACGGACCAAAAAAACGTATTATTAATTATTACTAAATGGTCTCGCCCCCTGCTTCCCATTCGACGCCCCCTCCCTCCCCCCCAAAAAGCTTCGGTCTCTTCGCCCTCCCCTCCCTGCGGTCTTGGTATTTATTTTCGTTTTTCTTCCTTTTATGCTACAACGAATTCGGATTTCATGTCCGCCTTGACTTCCGGTTTCCACACAGAGTCTTCGAAGTCCAGGTCGATGCTCCCTTCGCTGGAGACGCTACTGTTGCTGTTTGTGCGGCTGGACTTGCGGTTGGGGAGCCAGTGGTACGGGGCGCGGGCGTCGCGGCGCGCTTTCCGGCGCAGCCGCTTCTGCTGCATCAAGAGCTGCAGGCGCTGCACTTTGCAGCGGGTGGCGCGGTTCTCCGTCTGCCGCAACCGGTCGCCTGGGAGGAGGAAAAAAACCCAGAGACGTTAAACGAGGCGTCGGAAACGGGCTTGCGGAAATAAAACGGAAATTCTGAGAAAGCCATGGAAAATACACTTTATCATATAATCTTTTCTTGCCCTCTGCACAGAGATGCCCGGGCAAATTTACTAAGACCAATAATTCAGAAAATGGTTGGTACCTCAGCAGTCTCATCTTGCCCTAATCTTGCAAGGCAATGATCCTTACATAACCTTGCAGGTGGGCAAGGTTCTTAAACTCCGTATTGTCCCCCCAAAAAGATGGAATGGCCAAATAAGGTAAAGGTAAAGGGACCCCTGACCGTTAGGTCCAGTCACGGATGAGTCTGGGGTTGCGGCGCTCATCTCGCTTTATTGGCCGAGAGTCGGCGTACAACGTCCGCATCATGTGGCCAGCATGACTAAGCCGCTTCTGGCGAACCAGAGCAGCGCACGGAAACGCCGTTTACCTTCCTGCCGGAGCGGGACCTAATTATCTACTTGCACTATGACGTGCTTTCGAACTACTAGGTGGGCAGGAGCTGGGACCAAGCAACGGGAGCTCACCCCGTCGCAGGGATTCGAACCGCCGACCTTCTGATCAGTAAGCCCTAGGCCAGTGATGGCTAACCTTGACACTCCAGATGTTTTGGAACTACAACTCCCATCATCCCTAGCTAACAGGATCAGTGGTCAGGGATGATGGGAGTTGTAGTCCCAAAACATATGGAGTGTCAAGGTTAGCCATCACTGCCCTAGGCTCTGTGGTTTAACCCACAATTACATAACTACTAAAGGTCTTTCGCCATTTTTCCTTTTAGATTGCAGTTTTAATATCTCTGGGTGATGGTTATTTTTGATGGCCGTGGTACGATATTCTGCTACTGTGGTATTTCCGTATTTCTGTGTTATACCGTTTGTTTTATGTATGTTTACCCTTATGTTGATATATTTATATTGGTCCCAGAATCATGCTGTTCTCAGTGATCAGGGGACAGCAGAGCAACGAATCTGCCAGCTCTAGGGAAACCTTAGTTCGGGCAATCAGGCACCGCTGTCGGGAAGCTGTGATTGTCCTCTAAACGGTCTCTGCAAGGGAAGGGAGCCCACCTAAGAGAAGGAAAACTCTGACCCTAAACCTCTTGCAGGAGGCGGTTAGAGGATGGATGGTGGCTAACAGATTGTTGTTGAATCCTGACTAGACAGAAGGACTGTTTTTTGGGGGGGACAGGGTACTGAATGGGGTAACTGTGCCCCTGAAGGACCAGGTGCGTAGCCTGGGAGTCATTTTGGACTCATAGCTGTCCATGGAGGCGCAGGTCAATTCTGTGTCCAGGGCGGCTGTCTACCAGCTACATCCGGTACGCAGGATGAGATCCTATCTGCCCACTCGCCAGAGTGGTGCATGCTCTGGTTATCTCCCGCTTGGACTACTGCAATGCGCTCTACATAGGGCTGCCTTTGAAGGTGACCTGGAAACTGCAACTAATCCAGAATGCGGCAGCTAGACTGGTGACTGGGAGTGGCCGCTGGGACCACATAACACCGGTCTTGAAAGACCTACATTGGCTCCCAGTACATTTCCGAGCACAATTCGAAGCGTTGGTGCTGACCTTGAAAGCCCTAAACGGCCTCAGCCAAGTATACTTGAAGGAGCGTCTCCACCCCCATCGTTCAGCCAGGACACTGAGGTCCAGCTCCGAGGGCCTTCTCGGTGGTGGCGCCCGCCCTGTGGAACTCCCTCCCACCAGAGGAAAGGAAATAAACAACTATCTTTTAGAAGACATCTGAAGGCAGCCCTGTTTAGGGAAGCTTTTAATGTTTAATAGACTACTGTATTTTAATATTCTGTTGGGAGCTGCCCAGAGTGGCTGGGGAAACCCAGCCAGATGGGCAGGGTATAAATATTATTATTATTATTATTATTATTATTATTATTATTATTATTATTGGCTCAGGAGTAAACACTACACAAATCCAGAGTCCCTAAGACAGTAGGATAGTGCCTTGTACACCTCCTTCCGGTAACTCAGCCAAGCTGGTGCCAAACTAAGGCCCGGGGGCCGGATCCGGCCCAATCGCCTTCTCAATCTGGCCCTCGGACGGTCCGGGAATCAGCGTGTTTTTACATGAGTAGAATGTGTCCTTTTATTTAAAATGCATCTCTGGGTTATTTGTGGGGCATAGGAATTCATTCATTCCCCCCCCAAAAAAATAGTCTGGCCCCCCACAAGTTCTGAGGGACGGTAGACCGGCCCAGGGCTGAAAAGGCTGCTCTAGAAAGACGGGTGGCCAGTATTACTCTACGCATTGTTGCGTTTTTATACTGCGCATTGCCCCGGGATGCTCCGATGGGGGGGCAACCTACAAATTTAATAAATAAAACAAGATGGCTGCCCAGGCGCCACCTGGCCCCACCGCAGCTCCGTCGAGACCACCACCTCTCCCCCCTTTCCCACCAAGACTGGAGGCAATAAAAATAAAACCCCGGTGCGTGTGGGGAGAGCAAAAACGCAAGGCGCCCGGTGCGCCAGCCTCGAAATGGAGGACTCTCCCCCCCTACACCTCCATCACCTCAGCATGGGGGAAAGCATCTGCGGAGAACTAGGCCCCGTCTCCATGGCAACAGAGACAGGAAGCTCAAGGAGCATCAAAAACAATGGCTCTCTTGCACATTTATTTTTTTAAAAAAATATTCTCTCTTTCTTCTCATTCTAGCTCTCCCCCCCCACCCCCCCGGAGGGTTTCGAACACTTCCCCTCTCAGAGGAGAACAAGAAGCCACCCCTGGCTCCGTGCCTCCCACTCTCTGCCGTCAACAGGGTGCCTTTTTCTCTCCCCCCCCCTTTCCCGCGGCTTGCTATAGCAGCCCGTGGGCGGGAGAACAATTGAGTGGTTTTTTTTTGCAAGAGCTGGGGGGGATGGAGGCGCCAGAAAACGGCGAGGGGGGGGGGAGGAAAGCGAAAACGGAGCTTGCAAAAACCTGACCACGGAGATGTCTTTATTGCATTTATATCTCACTTTTCCTCCCGAGGAACGCAAGGGGTTTGGTTCGTGCAGGCGTGCAAATGGGGTTTGCAGCCTTTTAAATCCTCACGCCCACCTTGCAAGGGCAGTGCTTTTTTTTCGGGGGGGGGGGGGACGGACGACACACACACACACACACACACACACACACACACACACACACACACACGTTTTGTGTAGTTTTGTCCATTGTCTGTATTTATTTTCTATAAAACGGTGGTTTTCTTGAGTCAAAATGAGAGTTACCCCTAAAGCAGGGGTAGGCAACCTAAGGCCCGGGGGCAGGATGCGGCCCAATCGCCTTCTCAATCCGGCCCGCAGACGGTCCGGGAATCAGTGTGTTTTTACATGAGTAGAATGTGTGCTTTTTATTTAAAATGCAACTCTGGGTTATTTGAGGGGCCTGCCTGGTGTTTTTGCATGAGTAGAATGTGTGCTTTTTATTTAAAATGCATCTCTGGGTTATTTGTGGGGTATACCCTGTTTCCCCTTTTTTTAATACGTAGTCAAAGTAAGCCATGGCAGGGGTTTTTTACCTTTGTGAGAAGACGTACCCCAAAAGTAAGCCGTGGTGCCGCCACAGGAGGAGACTGTACCATACCATACTGACGTAATAAAAATAAGACATCCCCCCGAAAATAAGCCACCCTGTGTTTTTTTGAGGAAAAAAAAATATATAAGACGGTGTCTTAAAAAGGGGGAAAGACGGTAGGAATTTGGTTCCCCCCCCAAAAAAATAGTCTGGCCCACCACATGGTCTGCGGGACGGTGGACCGGCCCATGGCTGAAAAAGGTTGCTGACCCCTGCCCTAAACATTAGAAAAAAAGCACTGCCTGTAGAGGGTCCCCTGAGAGTCATCTAGTCCAACCCACTTGCAATGCAGGAATATTCAGCGTATATCGAACCTGCAGCCTTGTTGTTTTCAGTACCACACTCAAACCAGCTGAGCTATCCACCCCCTCAAGGTGGCTAAGAGTCCTGGATTCGGAGCCGGGAGAGTCCCGGGTTCAAATCCCTACCCACCGCCCACGAGGAGGAGGAGGAGGAGGAGGAGGAGGAGGAGGAGAAGAAGAAGAAGAGTTTGGATTTGATATCCCACTTTCTCACTCCCCGAAGGAGTCTCAAAGCGGCTCACATTCTCCTTTCCCTTCCTCCCCCACAACAAACCCCTATGTGAGGTGAGTGGGGCTGAGAGACTTCAGAGAAGTGGGACTAGCCCAAGGTCACCCAGCAGCTGCATGTGGAGGAGCGGGGAAGCGAACCCGGTTCACCGGATTATGAGTCTACTGCTCTTAACCACTACACCACACTGGCCATGATACAAGAGATCAAGGGTCCGGAAACCAAGCCTGATGAGGAACGGTTGAAGGAGCTGGGTATGTTTAGAGACTGAGAAGAGACGCAGAGACTTTGCCAGGAGGGTCTGCCATTCTCTCTCTCTGCTTCCTCCCCCCTTAAAGGCATCAAAGCACCCTCCCCTCTGCAGAACCAGGAAGGCAAAAGCTGATGGATAGCCGAGCCGCCGATTGCACCCCGTGCCTCAGTTTCCCCCGGCATCAAATTATGTGGGGGAAGTGGGGGGGGGATGGGAACCAAAGGAGAAGAAAAGATTGAGCGATGCGCACTAATGAGAGCCAAAGGGAAGCAGGAGGCGGAAATATGTGCCACGCTGGTGACAGGCAGGACATAATCTGGGGGCGGTATTTATTCTAGAGGAATTCATCCGAGGAGACCACGATTGCACTAACGCCTCCGGATAAGAGAGAGGGAGAGAGAGACTGACTCTGTGGACAGGCTGAGGAAGGCAAGACATCCCCCCTCCCTCCCCGCAAAAGAGTTTCATAATTGGGGAGGTCTATTCAACAATCCACGGGGTTTCACGGCTGCTTCGACTCTCCCTGCAATTTTTGAGGTTTTTAAATTAGAATTAAATAAAGGCACGATCGCTATTCGTTGTTTTTAATCTGTTGCGTATCAACCTGGCAGGAGCAGAGTTCGAATCCACACCCGGCCAAGAAGCCGGCTGGGGGAATCTTGGGCCAATCATCTCTTAAAGGTAAAGTGACCCCTGACCATTAGGTCCAGTTGTGACCGACTCTGGGGTTGCGGCGCTCATCTCGCTTTATTGGCTGAGGGAGCCGGCGTACAGCTTCCGGGTCATGTGGCCAGCAGAACTAAGCCGCTTCCGGCGAACCAGAGCAGCGCACGGAAACGCCATTTACCTCCCCGCCGGAACGGTACCTACCGTATTTTCCGGCATATAAGACGACTGGGCGTATAAGACGACCCCCAACTTTTCCAGTTAAAATATAGAGTTTGGGATATACTCGCCGTATAAGAAATACGACCCGGCATATAAGACGACCCCCGACTTTTGAGAAGATTTTCCTGGGTTAAAAAGTAGTCTTATACGCAGGAAAATGCTGTATTTATCTACTTGCACTTTAACGTGCTTTCGAACTGCTAGGTGGGCAGGAGCAGGGACCGAGCAACGGGAGCTCACCCCGTCGCAGGGATTCGAACCGCCGACCTTCTGATCGGCAAGCCCTAGGGCTCTGTGGTTTAACCCACAGCGCCACCTGCGTCCAAGAACCAAGAGGAAGCGGGTTCTAATCCAGCACGGCCTGGTCCAAAAGCCCAGGAGGGGAGCAGGGCAGGTGAGATAGAGATAGAGAGATAGAGAGATAGATAGATAGATAGAGAGAGAGGGGGGGGAATCCCACCTGAAATTCTCGCAGCGAAAATTGCAAACCCAAGAGGTTTTTTAAATAAAAAATAACCCAAATGAGTTGGAGACACAGAGAGGGGCAGGAGGGGCAGGGAAGTCGGAGGCTATGGCCAGATTTTTTGGGGGGGGGGAGGAGGAGAGAGGCAGAGCAGCCCTGGAACGCCGCCTTGCCAGAACTTGGCAGCCAGACAGAGAGCTGTCAACCTCTTCCCCGCAGACGTCAAACAGGGCGGCAGGCAGAAGACGAGGGAGAGAGAACTCTCCAATTTTCCATTTGTGCCACACAGAGAGGTGGCGGGGAGGGGGGGTAGTGGGCCGCCGAGGAGAAAGAAAAGCAGGAACCGTGTCGGTTTTTCTGCTGCGCCCCCGCCAACTCGCCTTGCTATTTTTGGGACCGGGGGGGGGGGCCCTTTGCCACACAGCCTACGGGGTTCGGAGAGGAAGAGGCGTCAAAGCAGAATGAGAGAGAGAGAGAAAGAGGGAGGGAGGAATCCAGGTAGCAGCTATCACCCCCCCCACTTCGTTAATCTACTAACTCGGCCCCACAGGGCTTGCAAAACAACATGGATGAGAGCAATGGTGCCATTGGGCATGGGACCCTGACGGTCATCCATCCCAACCCCCTTGCGATGCAGGGAACTTTCGCCCAAGGCAGAGCTCGAACTCGCAACCCTGAGATGAAGAGAGCCTCGGGCTCGCCCAACGGAGCTAGTGAGGAAGGATAAAATCAACAGCACACCAAAAGGGGTGGGTGGTGGAGTAGGGTGGCCAACTGGGTTTTACTCAAGAGTAGACCCGCCGGAAGGAACCAGGATGCGAATTTCAACGGATCTCCTGCGGCAGGGAGTTCCATAGTTCCGTCACTGCAACGGTGGTCCAGTGGCTAAGATGCCGGACTAGAACCTGGCAGAGACCGGGGTTCGAATCACACCCTATTTGCCCATGAAGCTCACGGGGTGGCTGGTTGCACTGCCTCTCGGGCCTAATCTTCCTCGCAGGGTTGCTGTGCGGGATTGAATGAGCGGCGGGGAAGGACCATGTAAATGCCACGTTTGTGTTGGGATCCCAGCACCTCTGGAGAACAAATCCAGATGTTCTACAGGGTCCTCGTTCAAGTTTAATCCTTAAATTGGATTTGGGATGGCATGGGATTTATTAATCTCAGGGTCGTGGGTTCGAAACCCACGTCGGGCAAGAGAGGTTCCTGCATTTCAGGGGGTTGGACTAGATGACTCCGGGGGTCCCCCTTTCCAACTCTGCAATTCTATGATTTCCCCCAAATGAAACTATGAGCTCACAGGGCATTCCCTATGCTGCAGAATGACTCATTCATTCCAATGGGACTTAGATAAGTAGGATAGGATTGCTCAAAACTCATTCACATAACTTTCCCCCTCAGCATTCCATAGCCCGGCGCCCTCTGAACGCATCTACAGTTCCCATCAGTGGGCAAAGGGGGGGGGGTTGCTGCACAAAACCTCTGGAGTGGTCTAAATCTGCTTTAATCTGTAAGCGCCTGAGGGCAGAGATCTTGGGAAATCTGCCACAAGAAGAGTAAAGAGGCCACATAACCGAAAAGAAGCACAAAAAAAGAAGATTCTCCCTTTTTCCAGAGGGAAGGGGGCGGGTGGGACCCCCCCCCCATTTTAGCAGATCCAAACTGGGGGGAACGGGGTTGTGTTAAAAGCATGCACGAGAAAAGGCCATTTTCCGGCAGAGACGGGCGTACGCAAACTGCACCCACGGAAAACCAAACGGGAGACGCTAAAACTGGGAACGGGCTCCGGGAGACGTCTCCCAGGTTTGCAAAAGCGGTTAACGCCACCCATTAGTATCCAGACAGAAGCTGTTTGCTTCATCCTTGGCAGAAAAACAGGGTCAGCCTGACCGAGAATATCTGAGCCAAATAGGAAATCAGGAACCCATCTTTCTCTGCAGGGAGAATCTCTGCATGTAACACAGAACACCCCACCGTCTCTCAGCCGGGATAACGTATAAAGTGAAATAAAATAAAATAAAATAAATCAAGTCCCCCCCTTTTGCTGCCCCATTTCCACGCAGACGTTAAGAGGCCCTTTCAAGGCCACATCCCCCCTTTTTTAAGAAGGGAGGAATGGGGAAAAGGAGCAAACGGAACGTGCCCGATATCGAGCCCATCTAATTCAATACCGCCTGCACTGACTGGCAGCAGCACTCCAGGGTTTCGGAAGCAGAGAACTGAACCCGGGACCTTGTGCGAGGAAAGCTCCTTGGGGCTATGGCACTGCCTAAATATATCCACGTACAAGGCTGCTCCTTGCGGAGTCAGGATAGTCAAGGCGCTAGTCCTCAACGGTTCGAAATTTGGGATTTGGCTTATTCTAGAGCAGCATTGCTCGCGCTGACCGCCAGCGGCTCTCCAGGGGTTTCAGACAGAGGCCTACTACCTGGAGAGGCCAGCTTTCGAACTCGGGCCTTTTGCACGCAAAGAGCAGCGGCTTCCTCACTGACCAACAGCCCTTCCCTTTGCAAAGCAAGTTCCTAGTCCTCATGGCCCGAGGTTTTTCGCTAGATGCCGGAGCCGTGCCACATTCTGGACTCTTTTTTGCAGGAAGGTAAATGCGGGTAGCGCTGTGGGTTAAACCAGAGCCTAGGGCTTGCCGATCAGAAGGTCGGCGGTTCGAATCCCCGCGGCGGGGTGAGCTCCCGTTGCTCGGTCCCTGCTCCTGCCCAACCTAGCAGTTCGAAAGCATGTCAAAGTGCAAGTAGATCAATAGGTCCCGCTCCGGCGGGAAGGTAAACGGCGTTTCTGTGCGCTGCTCTGGTTCGCCAGAAGCGGCTTAGTCCTGCTGGCCACATGACCCGGAAGCTGTACGCCGGCTCCCTCGGCCAGTAAAGCGAGATGAGCGCCGCAACCCCAAAGTCGTCCGCGACTGGACCTAATGCTCAGGGGTCCCTTTACCTTCTTTAAACAGAGGAAGACCCCCCCCCCAAACACACACACCCTCATACCCCGACTCACCGGAAGGCTTCGAGGCTGCCACTTGGCTGGTGCACGGGGCCGCCAAGTGTAAGGCCTGGCTAGCAGCTGCTGCGATTTTCTCTGAGGTAGTGTTGCTGGCGAGATCTGGGGATTGGGGCGGCGACGGCGAAGAGGCCGAGGAAAGGGAGCACTGTGTCTGGCAACGCAGCTGCGTCAGCGACTGCGGCATGCCCTGGTAGTGCCGCGTGGCGCTCAAGAGGTCGTTGAGGATTTGCAAGATGGTTCCGATGTCCCGCCGGGGCCGCCCGCTGCTGTCTTGGCAATTCGGGTGCAAAGTGCCTGCGAGGGAGAAGCGGGAGCAAAGTCAAGTCACTAGTCCTCAAGGTTATCGTTTCGAATGCTTCGATCTAAACGCATCCCGGCGCACGATCAGGTTGGTTGGCCGGCATTTCCTTCCCTCCCAGAATTTGTGTTTGTGGCCGGGAGGGAGGGTTTGAAATTGTACAGTGGGCAGGGACACCCCAAAGGTCATCCGGCCCAACCCACAGCAACGCAGGAATCTCAACTCCCCGAAAAGCCTCCAAGGAAGGAGAGACTGCCACTAGCAAAGGGAGACGGTCAGAACGTTCTTCCTGATGTTGAGTCTTGTTAACTTCCCTTTCCAAAGCGCTTGCTTTGGATGAAAGCTAAAGCTTTCGAAGGGCAGGTTTCTAGTCCTCATGAGAGGAGGAAGTGGCAATAATCTGGGCCAGGGAGCAAACTCTCAAGTGTTTTCCTTTGGGACCAAAAGTTTAATAAGTCTAGAATACAGCCCCAATTTATCCCCAACCACTAGTCATGCTGGCTAATGCCGATGGATATACCAGAGTCCTGCAACATCCTTAGAAGGGGCTGGGGTGTCAGATTTCCCAAACCGCAACCAACAAGACAATTTTAAAGTAATAAATAATAATAATAATAATAATAATAATAATAATAATAAATTGAATTTATATACCGCCGTATACCCACGGGTCTCAGGGCAGTTAATAAAATCAAGATATAAAACCACAAGATAACTAATAATAAAAACAACAACCCAATAGTCACACCCCTCCAGAAAAAAACCACATTTTGAAAGGGCATAGAATGTAAATCAGATCAGCCAAAGGCCTGGTTAAAAGGGAACGCTTTTGCCTGGCACCTAAAGGTGTATAATGTGAAGGCAAACAGATAATTTTTTTTAGAAATGTTGAGCTGCAAAATTCACTTAGGTTTCTCTTGCTGGAAACCAGCATAGATCAGGTTCAGACCTGCTTCATACAGAAACCCATCAGTTGGCTCGCACGGTCCATTTGGGTCCATTTTCATTTGTATGAATGGGACATGGGCTTCTGTCAGTTTCAGGGCTCCACAGGGCTCTTCTTCAGCCAGGAAAAGCACCCTGTGATGTTCTGAAGCTCGTACCACCCCACCACAACACAAAGCTGTATTTTGTTCCCACGAAAAGGCGGAGGGGTCGGAGGAAGAGAAGGTAAGGGTCAACCAAGACGTACCAGAAAACGTCCCCGAAAAGACACCCGGCGCGTGGTTCACGAAGCTTTCGATCACAGCGCCGGGTTTACGGGGTCGGGAAGGCTGAACCGGGCTGGCACTGGGCGAAGGTTTGCTCCGCGTGGCGCAATCGACCTGTGAAAGGAGGGCAGGGGGGAAAAAAATGAAGTCTGTGCAAAGAATCGGAAGGGACACCCCAGGGTCATCTAGTCTAACCCCAGAATCACAGGCAACGAATTCCTGACAGATGTCTGCCCAACCTCTGCTTAGAAACCTCCTGAATAGAGATGCGGACCCCTGCCTCCCCCTGCCCCAAACCATCTTCGAAAAAGGCTTTTCTAAAAAACATGAGGCTCAGGTTGCGGGTTCGAGTCTCATGCTGGGCCAAAAGATGGGGTTGGACTAGGTGCTGCAGACGAGACCGCGACTCACCTCCGAACACGAAGAGGCGCTCCCTGCGCCACTGCTCGCCGCCTGGGCCCCGTGCGAGCGGAACATGCCGGCCGTGACGGGCGTCGGGTGGGCGGAGCTACAGTACGTGGGCGGGGCCTGTGGCGGGGAGGCGGGGCTTTCCTGGCAAGCGGGCGGGACGGGGACCCTGGCGAAATGGGGGGCGTGGCTGCCCCCGTGGAGAGCGTGGCAGTCGGGGCCGGCAGTCGGGGGCGCCGCGGCCGGGGGCTCGCCGCGGCTGGCGATGAGGTGGCGGTGTTGCAGCTGCCCGCCGTTTTGCTGGGCCGCGAGTTGGAGTTGCACGAACATCATGTGATCTCCAACACGGAGGGCCAAGGTGAGAGGAGATCTTCCCGACAGGAAGTCGTTTACCTGGGGAGGGAAGAAGAGGAGGAACTGAGTGGCGGAGGAGCGGCAGGTATCAAAAACAAAACAAACCAGATTCATTTTTACACCCACAAGCGCTGCATTGAAATCAAGCAGCGTGGATAAAACTCAATGATTTAAATTTTAAAAAATGGATTTTTAAAAATTTAAATCAGATTTTCTTTAAAATTTCAAATAAAATGCTTTTTTCATAGAATCATAGAGTTGGAAGAGACCCCAAGGGCCATCCAGTCCAACCCCCTGCCAAGCAGGAAACACCATCCAAGCATTCCTGACAGGTGGCTGTCAAGCCTCTGCTTAAAGACCTCCAAAGAAGGAGACTCCACCACACTCCTTGGCATTAAACTCCACTGTCGAACAGCTCTTACTGTCAGGAAGTTCTTCCTAATGTTTAGGTGGAATCTTCTTTCTTGTAGTTTGAATCCATTGCTCCGTGTCCGCTTCTCTGGAGCAGCAGAAAACAACCTTTCTCCCTCCTCTATATGACATCCTTTTATATATTTGAACATGGCTATCATATCACCCCTGAACCTTCTCTTCTCCAGGCTAAACATACCCAGCTCCCTAAGCCGTTCCTCATAAGGCATCGTTTCCAGGCCTTGGACCATTTTGGTTGCCCTCCTCTGGACACGTTCCAGCTTGTCAGTATCCTTCTTGAACTGTGGTGCCCAGAACTGGACACAGTATTCCAGGTGGGGTCTGACCAGAGCGGAATACAGTGGGACTATTCCTTCCCTTGATCTAGATGCTATACTCCTATGGATGCAGCCCAGAATTGCATGGGCTTTTTGAGCTGCTGCATCACACTGTTGACTCATGTCAAGTTTGTGGTCTACCAAGACTCCTAGATCCTTTTCACATGTACTGCTCTCAAGCCAGGTGAGAGTAAAGGTAGTTTTCTATTTAAGTTACATTATACTCCAAAGGCTATTCACCAGGAAATGTTTTAAGTTTTTCATGTGTGCTAAAACTCAGTCTAAGTTTGTTGGTTGTTGTTTTTAAAACCCGTTTAACCACATCAGTTAACAAGCATGGATACATATGCTGCAATGTTATCGTTTTGGTTAAATGAATCGTTTAAATGTTATTAAGGAAATGATTGTTTTTCTCCTTCCAATAAAGCAGAGCTGGGTGAATTCTCCAAACGAGGAACAGGGGAGGATTAAAACCCCCCACTTCCGCCTAGAGTCGCCTGGAGACACAGCCCGTCTCGCCATAGGCGAGCAGATACCCGGAAAAGCCTGGTTTCAGAGCAGCTCATAGCTCGGGTCTTACTTTTTAATTAATTGGTGTCTGTTTTTATGCATATTGTGTTGTTTTTATGATGTTAGCCACTCTAAGCCCGGCCTCTGCCGGGGAGGGCGGGATACAACTAAATTATTATTATTACTATTATTATTTTGCCTCCTCCAGTCCTTACAAACACAGCAACCTAGGAACAGTTTCCGCTTGGCCCAGATTTCCCGTGGAGGATTAGTCAAATTGAGAGCCGAAACCGCACAGCTCACAGTTCAAAGGCTGGGTCACGTGGCAGGCAGCCAGTTCAACAGGTGCAGCTCTGCCCCCTGTCATTCCGAGTTTGAGAGCAGCTGCACCTGACGGATTTCTGCCTGCCGGGGCTGATGCTCCACTGGGGTGGTGGAGGGGGAGAGGAGACAGCCAGCAGATTTGAGGGCCGGGTTTCTCAAAACACAGGCCCCCATTTCCAGCTCGCTGCAGTCCATGCCCCGAGAGGATCATCACCACTGTGGGCAGACCATAATACCCGACACACCTGTGCGTCTGCCGGGATCTGGGTGGGGAAGTCCCAGAACAAGCCCTGGTCCCCGGGGAGGGGTGACAGCAGCAAATATTTGCTTAACCAGGTGGGGTTCTCTGGTCTAGGGTGGAGTCTTTTAAAAGGACGTAACTAGACGTTTCGTCCGCGCCAACTTAAGAAGGTTAAAGGGTATGAGAAGCAAACTGAATAATAATCTGGCCCCCCCCTTCCACGCCGCCACCGAGATGAGGGTCTGCAAAGCAGCCGAGAAGAGGGTGGGTCTTTAAAACCACGGGGCCGCTTCTAATTCCAGGGTTCTGGGTTCGAGTCCCACCAGGGTGGATTTACATCAAATTGATTTAAATCACAATTTAAATCACTAGTCAGTAAGGCTTGATTTAAATCACTAGTCAGCAAGACTTGATTCAAATATTTTTTTTTACAGAAAGACTCATTCTTGCTGGTATAATCTTACCGTATATACTCGAGTATAAGTCGACCCGAATATAAGCCGAGGCACCCAATTTTACCACAAAAAACCTGGGAAAGCTTCATAGGAGCCACTGCCTTCCTCACTCGAGTATAAGCCGAGGGCGGCTTTTTCAGCACAAAAAATGTGCTGAAAAACTAGGCTTATACTCGAGTATATAGGGTAATATTTACAACCATATGAAGGTTTCATTTTTGGAATAATAAATTTTCAGAGTAGTTTTTACAGTTATATCAAAAATTACTGATTTGGTTCTACTACTTGAAATACATAGACAGATAATTATGACATTATGGTGAGGTTTAATAAGTTAACTGTTTATATTTGGACAACTTTTCTGCTGTACTTTATTGGAAGGAGAAAAACTATCATTTCCTTAATAACCATTTAAACAATTTATTTAACTAAAACAATAACATGATAGCATATGTATCCATGTTTGTTAACTGATGTGGTTAAACATTTTTTTAAAAAAAACTTAGACTGAGTTTTAGCACACTTGATAAACTTAAAACAAATCCCGATTTCCTGATGAATAGACTTTGGACTACAGTGTAACTTAAATAGAAGACTATTTTTAGAAAGATTTTTCCTCCAAAAGCATTTTATTTTTAAAATCCAATTTAAATTTAAAAAAATCCGCATTTAAAAAAAATCATTGATTTTTATCCACCCTGGTCTGCAAGGCAGCTGAGAAGCGGGTGGGTCTTTAAAACCACGAGACGCTTCTAATTCCAGGGTTCTGGGTTCGAGTCCCACTCGGGGAAAAAGGTTCCCGCGTTGCAACGGGGTTGGGCTAGATGAGCCTCGGTGTCCCTTTCCAAGAATTCTACGAAATGAACGGGCTACCCAGCTCAGCGCTAGGACACCTGCGCCGCATGCAGAAGGCAACCAGTTTGGTTGCCGGAGTTGCCAGAAGGAGGGATTTGCAGAGAGTCTTTTCCTCCTGCAAAGGCAGTGGAGGTTTAGGAGCAGAGTTCCCCCTTCTGCTTTTTGAGTTCTTCAACCGACGCTTCCGAAAACAATGCACACAAACAGAGAGGAGGAACACTTTCTGGCTCCTGCAGAAACGTCAGCGAAAGGGGGAAGAGGGAAAAAATCTAAGCGCCCCCCCCAAACACTCCTTGCGTCATCCCTGCTTGAACCCACACCCCCAGGCACCTGCTGGGATCCTCTCGACACCCTAGACCTCCCCACCACAACTGCTCATGCCCCGTCTACACACGGAAGAAACGGAAGACAACACCCCCCCCACCCCGGCTTCGAAGTTTCTGAGAAACCCGTGGGAACCAAACGGGGGCAAGTGAATCGACCGGATGCAGGCAAGTGGGCGAAAAAGCAGCGAAGTTGAGTTTCGGACACCCAGGAAGTTGGGGAGCGAGGTAGCCGGCTGCTATCTGCAGGAAGCAGACCTGAAACCACCTCTAGCACGCAACGTTTTATTGTTATTATTATTTTTCAAAAGGTTAGAAGGCATCTAAACGGAAGAAGTGGGGCGGACTGCTCTTTTCTGCAGCGACGGCGCCGTAAACAAAACAGATGCCGAAAGCATCAAGCATAAAACCCAATATAAATATAAATATATAAATATAAATATAAATTGACGTAACAAACCGTGCACT
The DNA here is from genome assembly GCA_034642065.1 of Darevskia nairensis. NCBI lineage: Eukaryota > Metazoa > Chordata > Lepidosauria > Squamata > Lacertidae > Darevskia > Darevskia nairensis. The sequence goes on along the minus strand of JAWWNI010001453.1, from coordinate 93,691 downwards.
TTAGAATAATAATAATAATAATAATAATAATTTTTTATTTGTACCCCGCCCATCTGGCCGGGTCTCCCCAGCCACTCATATTCAGACCTGGTTTCTTTACGCTCTTCGCCAACACCTGGGACGGAACTGGCTAAAAAATACCCACGAATGGCGACCCCCGAGGGGCTCCTGAGCATGTGCAGAGTGCAGCCCCGCTAGGCTGTAGAGTAAGCATTCCTATCGCCAGGGAAGTGATAGGAAGTCCTCTGTCACAAAGTCTACTCTTCCTGCCTTCATTCGCAGCCGAAACCCAAGACTGTAAGCGCCTCGAGGGCAGAGACTGGGTTCCCTGGTTGCCGCAATGCGCCACATTGCCACCAGGGACATGGGGCAAAAAAAAAAGAAGGCGGCAAAAAAACGCCTGTTCTGGTAAAGTTACCCTACGGAACTCCCTGCCACAGGACGTTACAGGGTATGTGGAAAGAATGCTTGCATTGAAATCCAGCAACAACTTGATTTTTTGGGGGGGAAGGGGTTTCCTGCATTACAGGGGGGGTCTGGACTAGATGACCCTCATGGTGCCTCTGGAAGAGAGAATTTGAACTCAAACCCCACCCCGCAGCCATGAAGCTCAGAGCCTCTCAAACATACTGTCCAGACTACCTCGCAGGGTTGTAGCATGAATGAAGCAGGGGAGGAAACTCACAACCAACCCCCCCCTTCCAGCCGAATATTTGGAGCTAACTGCTAGTATATGGAACAGCCATGCAAAAGCGCAGTCTATCTGCGAGTGCAATGGAGCAAAGGATGGTCTCTTCCATCAGGGCCAAAACAAATGCTTGCCTTTTATGACAACCTCCAACGAGGGCTTGAGGTGACCCAGCTCACATCTACAGGACTAGAAACTTGGCCTTTCCTCCCCCACCCCCCAAGTCTGGAGAGCTGTGGGGGGGGGCAGAGAGGAGGGGGGAAAGCCGCGTTCTCCAAATCTCCAGACGTCTGGCATCCCCCCCCCCCCGGCCTGTGCCAGTCACGAAATTCCCAATCAGCCCAGCCGCAAAGGAGCTTCAAACTCACGTCCCCCCCCCTCCATCCGCCGGCCGCAAGTCACGACTCCTGGTCCGTGTGTCTCTCCCTGCAGCGAACGCCCCCCCCCCACCGGCGGCACAAAAGACCGCTGGACACCCGCCAGGTTAAAACACCCCCCCCCCAAAAAACCCACCCATCACCGTGCAATATGCAGCAAGCAATATTTATTATTGATTTTGATTAAACAGGGAAGGGGGAGGGGGGTGTCTGTTGCACGCAGCTGGAAGAGAATCCTCCTACCTCCCCATCAGGAAAAAAAATGCATGCTTTTTTTTTAAGGCTCCCCCTCCCCCCCAAAAAAAAATATCGCTCCACCAGCTGAATGGAAGCGCTCCTTTGTTCTCAAAAAAACGTCACGCCAGCCCAGATGGTGATTTCCATATGCAGAAAAGGTCAGGGGGAGCGTTTAGTCCAAGGATAAATTTTCTCTTTCTCCCCCCCCCCCCGGGCTGTAAATTCGTGAGCAGCCCCTCCGCTGGTATTTTAGTGGCGCTCAAGGAGTCTGTTGGGGTTGCCCAAGGGTGCCAAAAGGGGGATAAATTTTGTGGGGGGGGTGTATTCTGCCTCCCACCCTCAGGTAAACAGATTATCTGTTTATTATAGAAACTCAGCACCAGGGGAACAAGGGAGTTCAAGAAATGCAGAGAAACGCAAGGGGGGGGGGGCGCCCACAAAAGCCAGCCGTTGAAAAATAAAAAAGCAATACTTCCCCCCCCCCCGAGCAAATCGCAGGGGCAATAAACTTGACCATAAAGCATTTTACTAACACGAAAAACAATAGAGAATGAACGAAATAACAACCGCACATTATGTCATTGCAACCTCAGAGGGCATCCCAAACCCATTTCACAGACTCCATGACTGACGATATAGCACAGGGAGTGAGGGAGAGAGAAACAAACAGCAAAAACAAATTAAATCGGGATTATGCACCAGCAAGGGGAAAATAGCTTAGAATCTACATGCATTTGATGCCAAAAAAACCCCCCCAAAAAATGCTTCCTTGAAAGGGGTTGGACTAGATGACCCTTGGGGGTCCCCCTTCCAGTTCCACAGCTCTTTTGAAATAAGAACGGAGGGCTCTCCATGCCTCTCCAGCTTGGAGAAAACTAAACCCACCCGTGACTCACAGCTCCGAGTCCCCAAAGGCTCAACGCCCCCTCCTCAGTTTTTTCCCCCTTTAAACTGCCATCTGTTTTCTGCTTGGAGCTCTAACCATTAACGCGCTCTGCCCCCTGCCGCAGAAGAGAGCCCGTCTCTCGCTCTGCCCTCCTCCTCGCATTTCCTCTGACGTCAGAGGCCAAGCTGAAGATGGAGGAGATTCGCCCTTCGCTGTCGTTCACCGGAGGCTGATGATGCCCCGAGTACCCGCTAGCTCAGTGCCACAGGATCTTGGCAGGACTAAAAATAAAATCTTCCCTTGGTGCTCACTTCTTTTGAAAGAAAAAAAACACACAAATAGGCAGAAACAGAAGCCAGATCCTGCAGGGATTTGCCAGCCTGGCATCAGAGACAACAGGTCAAAGGAACCACGAACGAGGACACCTGCCCGCCATGCCCTCTATTGCCTGCCAGGCGCTTCGCACTACAGTTCCCAGCCAGCACAGATTACGCCTGGGGGGGCGGGTGGGAACTGGGAGCCCCAAAATGCCAGCAGGACACAAGGTTGGCCAATGCATGTGTCAGCTTTATAACTTATTGGCCTGGTTTGAGAGAGAGACAGTTTTTTGGGGGGGGGGGTGTTTTAAGAAGGAAAAAAGCATACCCATGTCTGAGGCATTGCAAGGGGTTGGACTAGAGGCCCCTAGCAGCATGCTCCCCACTTTACAATTCTATGAACCAAGCGGCGCATTTCAAATACAGCATCGCGAAAGGAAAGAGGGCCGGGGAGGGAAGAGGAAAGGAAGCGGGCTCAGAGACGCCGCATATTTTAACAAATGGGAAGGAAGACGGCTTGAGGTCACGCCTTCCAGTGTGGATATGCCGTTCCCTAAATCTCTTAGGCCTGTAGGTCCGGATCTGGTTGACAGGCGCTCTGCGCATGCTCTAAAGAATTGTTGCCACTTCCTGGTTTAGAGCCGGGAACACAGAAAGCTGGTTTATTGTCTGGCTGGGTCATTTTTGTCTACCTGTAGAGGATGCTGGGAATTGGAATTTGGGAATTTCTACATGCAAAACAGCTGCTTTACCACTAGGCTGTCGACAGAGTCAAGGGGGGGGGATGAGACTCTGCACACGCTCAGAAACCCTGCTGCCCTCGAAGCAGAGATAAACCTTTCTGCAAAACGGCAGAGGGGAAAATCATGTCACCTGCTCTGGAGGATGATGAAGTTGCACTGGGTGGGTGGGAATGCACTCTGCACATGCTCAGGGAACCTGCCGCCCTCGACAAATGAGCCGATAAGCCTTTCCACAAACTAGGAGGAGGAGGTGGGTGGGAATGAAAAAATAAATCCTGCAGTCACCGTGATTGCAACACAACCTCAGAGGGAGGACATAGCCTCTTATCTGCGCCGGAGGACGCAAGTTTCACAATCGCACACTCTTCTGGGAGTGAACTGGGTGGGTGGGGAAAAGCCACACACACACACACACACACACACAATCCCACCTCCATGTTCTCTAGAGAGATGGCAATGGGTTTGGGTTGAGGGCGGGAGGAGAGAGAGAGAGAGAGAGAGAGAGAGAGAGAGAGAGAGAGAGAGAGAGACGTTCTTCTGTGCCAACCATCCGAAAAGGAAAAAAAAATATTATTTTCCTGCTTGGATTCAGAGAGCCTTCCCTCCTCCCGGGAAAGTGAGAGGGGATGGAAAGGAAGAAATTTAAATTGATTGCCTCTGAATCCAGAGCAGAGTTCCAGTTCCCAGAAACTAAGGGATGACTCAGGGTACACCGAATTCTTGCTTTCTCCGACGTGTTCAGAAAACTCTTGGCCCGAGGTAACCCTGGCCTTGCCCGCTTCCCCGCCGCTCTGGGAGGGTGGCACCACGGCCACGCTCCGTGGGTGGGGCGGGCGGGCGGTTTGCCCCGAGAGGAGGGCGGCACGCATCACTGGAGGGGAGCCCACCCCTTCCTGGACCACCCCACCCCTTGGCAAAGCAAACAAACACACACACACAAAAACACACCCCGGATGTTTAGCAAAGCGTTACTCAGTCTAATCGGGAGGCGGGGAGACCCCACCTCTTCCTCTCCCAAAACAGAGCCCACCCCCAAAACAAAACACAACCCAGGAGAGGTTATGGTTTCGGCCGAGCAAATCCAGACAGACTTGTACAAGCAGAGATTGTCAGCGGGGTAATAATAATAATAATAATAATAATAATAATAATAATATTTCAAGTAGCACACGGCCAGGATCCTGCGCCAAAACCATTGGGCCTGATTCAGCCTAACCATAATAATAATAATTATTATTTATTACCGTATTTTCCGGCATATAAGACGACTGGGCGTATAAGACGACCCCCCCAACTTTCCCAGTTAAAATATAGAGTTTGGGATATACTCGCCATAGAAGAAATACGACCCGGCGTATAAGACGACCCCCGACTTTGGAGAAGATTTTCCTGGGTTAAAAAGTATAGTCTTTATACGCAGGAAAATACTGTATTTATACCCCGCCCATCTGGCTGGGTTTCCCCAGCCGCTAGTTATGGCACAACTAGGGCCCATTCACTTCAATGGAGCAGAACTTCGAAATTAGGAAGACAAGCATCAAAACTTCCGAGGGAGCAGAGGCAAAGTCTTAAAGCCGGCCACCGTCCCGCAGCCGGATTCTGGACCCTTCTCCCCCCCCCCCAAAAAAAACCCCCTCCCACCAGACTTTGCCACCAAGAGGAAAGCGGCAGAGTATCTAGCAAAGAGGAAGGAATGTGGGTTTAGCAGGAGCCAGAATAATCAAAACCAGCCCCATCAGAAACATATGGCTGGCTGGCTGGCTGGCGCTCGGCTCCACCTACCCATCCCGTCCCGTCCCCCCAGGCATGGAAGCATTCCTGGCGTGCACCCCCCCTTGCCACCAATAGGCCAACCCACCCCCCCTTCAAATTCCGCCCTTGCCTCTTCCTGCGGCTGCTACTCCCATGGGGGCCAGGGGGGGGGGAGAGAGAGAGCGCAGCAAATAAATCAAAACTCCCCCCCCTTCTCTTCTCCATATAAGGATCAGGCGGCGGGGGTGGAGGGGGAGGAAGAGGAAGGAGAGATGGGACTCTTCCCCCGCTCCTGCTGCTACAGACTCTGCACCCCAAATCTCCCCCCCCCCCCGCCACCGCCAGCGACAAGCCCCTCTGCGCTTGGGCAGGAGACCAAAAAATAATAATTAAGTGGCCGTTCCACAACACTGCCCTACTATATATTCATTTTTTAAAAATAAATGTGGGCAGGTCCTGCCTACCGGTAGTTTTTTAAACCCTGGGCTCCACGTAGTAAATTCGAGGCGCCTTATAAGTGATATAATGCTCTCGTGAATTTGGTGTTGGTGAATAATTGCCAACCCAAAAAACCACCCCAAACTGGGTGAATACTACAAGTTGTAGGTCTATTGAAATTAAATGACAGGGCCACTGGCCTGATCCAGCAGGCTTCTTTTTACTTATTGGGGCTGCGGGGGGGACTGGAAAGGAGCTCACACCTTAATTTTAAATCACACTATCATGTTTTGATCACATGAGGATTATAAAGACAACAGGGTTTTAGCCAATTTTGTTTGGTGCTCCTCAAGCCCGCTTGGTTTCCTCTTCCCTCCCCAACGCTTTTTCCTTTTGTGATGTGTTTTAAATTGCAGCTAGCTCTGTTCGTTCATTCCTGTGGCCAGCATGACTAATGGCGAGGGACAAAGCTAGAGGTATGAAACGGGGCAGCTGGCGGATTAAGGGAACGTCTTTGCTTGCAAGAAGGGTGGGGTGGGGGCTATAAAGGGGAGATATTTCTCCACACACACACACCCCCGGCCTAGTTCCTGGCCAGCCACCACATTTTCTTTTGAGAGCATTTTAGATTCATTCGCCATGGAAGACCAACAGGCCAGGACTCATTTAGGTAGTTTAAAATGCCATGAGCCATATGCAACGTTAGCCCTACTCAGAGTAGACCTATAGCTGAGAGACCCTCATCCTGCTGCCTTTCTCCTCTAGCCTTTGAAGGATTACTTGCCCAACCCAAATTGAGTGTTAAGCAGCCTTCCTGGATGACTCCTGAAATAAATTAATAATAATAATAATAATGATAATAATAATAATAATAATAATAATAATGTTCCCTTACAGGATTCAGTTAAATCCATCAAAGGCTATGCTTTCCCTTTCGTGTTATCTCTAAGGCAGGGGTTGTCAACTTATCTAGACCCCACAGACGCATCTGAATTTTGGAGCGAGCCCCACGGCAACACCTCTCCTCTAGCCACTTCTGCCTTCCCCAGATCAGGCTAAAACAAAACGAAAATTCAGATTTTGGTGCAATTCATCCAGAGCCTCGAAAAGCCCATAGAGATGAAAGAGGAAGTGGGAAAGAGCGGCACTCTTTCATACTTCCTCCTTCAGCTCTATGGCATTTAAGCCTCACAAAAAAACGAGCAGACACTCCCCCTTCTCAAGTCCCATCACTCTACATTTAAAGAGTGTCACGGTGCACCAAGAATCCTGGGAACCGTAGTTTCAGGGTGCTAAGAGTTGTTAGGCAGCGTCCTGTTCCCACCAGAGAACTGCAATTCCCAGAGTCCCCCTACAAAGAGGGATGGACTGTTTAACCACCTTGGGAATTGCAGCACTCTCACTCTTTCAGCACTCTTAAACTACAATTCCCAGGATTTTCTGGGGGAGTGACTGCTTTAAAGGGTCAAGATACTGCTTTAATAATAATAAATAATAATAATAATAATTTTTTATTTGTATCCCGCCCTCCACGGCCAAAGCCGGCTGACAACAGGTAAAAATAGCACAGTGTACATCCAATATGTACATTAAATATGTGGAGCCATGTTATTAAGGAGATGAAACTTAACAAGGAATAAATTAAGACCCCCCCCACGGAGGGGAGGGAAGTAAGATAAATGGCGGCAATTGTATAACCGATCTATTAAAGATACGTAGAATGCATAAATAAAATAAAATATATGCGGAGCCAAAGATTTCCTGGACCACAGGCGATTGGGAAAAAGAAAAATAGATGTACAATCGACCTACAAAATTAACCGTGCGAAAGTTCCCAAGTCAATATGGCGGAGGTCAGAGGAAGTGACCCGACAGGAAAGGAGGAAGCTTTACCTAAAGCAGAAGCGGAGCTGACATGCACTCGTCGTTTTTCTTTCGAAATCCTTCTTTTAAATTCACAGGGGGGTCCAAATTTTAGGAAAACCAAGGATTTACAGATCTGGACCAGGGCTGAGGCAGGCTGCCACTGACCAAGCCCTGTAGTCCTCGCAGGGAGATTTCAGACAATGGAACAAAATAAGGTTCTTGGGAGAAATTTTCACAGACACACACACACACACACACACACACACACACACACACACACACAGCCGAAGGTGTCCTTACCTGAGTTTCTGTTAAACTTTCCAATGCTTGCATTACGGACTGCTCTGTCTGGATGCTTGCGACTGCAGAAGGTGGGTTGCAGAGGGGGAGAAATAAGAAGACGAGATGATAAATCTCTTTCCCCAAAAATCGACACTTTTGCCTAGTCGCCTACAGAGCATTCCGAATCGCCTCTAGGCGAGCAGGAAGGAAAAGAGCCCAAGGGGGGAGCTTACTCCCCAGCCCACCCCAGGCTGCCCTTGAGTGACCTGTTAGCTTGCAGAGGCGATCCAAAAATTAAATTAAAGGTTAGGGAACCTTTTCCAGCCGGGGGCCTAATGCGCCCAGGGCCAATCTTCTGGGGGCCGCATGCCAGTGGTGTCTGCAGGGCCAGACAAAAAAGCGGGCAGAATTTTACTAGTTTCTGCAGGGTTTGGGTGACCATCTGCCAGTGATTCTTTTGGCTGTGCATGGGGTTGGACTAGATGGCCTTTGGGGGGCCCTTCCAACTCCACAATTCCCTGGCTCTGTGAAAAACTATTGCTGTCATTAATTCCTTAGAGCAGGCATAGGCAAACTCGGCCCTCCAGATGTTTTGGGACTACAACTCCCATCATCCCTAGCTAACAGGACCAGTGGTCAGGGATGATGGGAGTTGTAGTCTCAAAAAGGCATCCACCGTCTTTCGCAGGAGAAGGGAATAACCTGCTGGTTCAGGTAGCCAAATTCAATGCCTTCTGACTACAACTCCCATAATCATGGGCCATTCGCACGCACCCCAAGTTGGGGCGGATGGGAGTTATAGTTTGAGGCGCCCAGTGGGCGCCACACCTTGGGCTCCTCCCGATGCTGGGGGAGAGAAGAAATGAAACTTTATTTACCATTAAGCCCGTTTCCCACCGTTGGCACCAGAGTCAACTTGCTGCCGTCTCCAACTCCCAGATCTTGAAGTTTGCCTGAATTAAGTCGACTAAAAGGATATTTTTGTTTGGGGGGGGGTGAGCAGGGGAGAGAGAGAAAGAGAGGGGGGGTGTAAAGCATTGTTACTTTTTAAAAAATATACAAATGGTAATTAAATTGCTTTCAGAACACACAGCCTCTGATTATTCATCTTTTCAGTATTTTAATTTTGGGGGTGGGGTGGGGTGGGGGTGTCTTCATTCAGCCTCTCCCCTTTCCGCTCCTTATGTAAACACAATATAATAAGTCTCTCTCTCTCCCCCCCCCCCAACCCAGACAGGGCAGCTGGTATTCCCGCAGTCATCCGTCAAACAACTATCTCTCTGCACAAACCCACTCTGCCAGACAATTTCAGCGACAGATCTGGGTAGATTATTTTATTCATTCATTTATTGCAAAAAAACAAAAAACACCCATTGTATCTGAAGAGAGAAATTGCAACCATTGCCATATTTTTTTCCCAAGGGGAGAGAGGAAAGGATAAATTTATGGTTGTAAAAAGGGGTGCTTTTTTTATTTATTTTTACATTATATTGCAAGGCCAGTACCTAAAGGGAAAAATATAGAATAAAATGACTCTGATTACTATAACCTTATTTTTAAGTCTGAACTGTTCCCTAGTTGTGCAAAGGGAGACCATAAAAATGCAATTTAGTTTTTTGTGTGTGATGTATGCATTAAAAAAATTAAAACGTAGATCAGACAGGGGGTGGGAGGGAAGATATACAAATGGGGGGGGGGAGAGGAATATTTCCTTCCCCCTCAAGGGCTCATCACATAAAATGGCAAAGCTTCCTTGCATCTTAGGAACTGATCTGCTCCTCTCTACCCTAACAAAGCTAAGGAGATTTTGTTAAACAAAGGGAGAGAGGAGGGGGAGGGGGAGGAAACCCCCCCCCCAGCCTGGCCCTTATCAGCCACTGTTGCAATTAGATTTCCACAAATCCTCTGTATAATTACAGAACAAAAAACGAGAATACAGTATTTCGGATTCCCTGCAATGTACAGGCTCCGGGATCCTCAAATATTGATTTTTTAAGCAGGTACGGTTTGCACGCTAAGCAAAGAATCAACCTTCCGAACAAAGGACAGGAGGGAGAGGGCCAGGCCAGGATGGGGGGGCAGATTTGGGGGCCGCATTGAGAATTTGCAGCTATGCCCAGAGAAACCTTTTTGTGGGATCCAAAAGAAGAGGCCAGGACAGGTTTTTTTTGGGGGGGGGAATAGGTATGAATAATATGCCCACCCCCAAAGAAAAAAAAACCCCATCCAAGGACCCACATAAATATTCTCACCAAATATCTCAAGGGAATTGTAAGAGGGGGGCCATTTCTGAGTGTGGTCTTTCGAGACCTCCCCAGGAGGAGAAATGGAGATGGGGGCTATTCGGGGACAATAAGTACTTTGGGGACAAACCAAGTCTAGGCTGAAAGCATCTGTTTTATACAACCCCCCCTTTTTTTACACATCCTAGTCTGGTGCTATCAAAGGAACCCAGCGCTTTTGCAAATGACAATATATACACATTTTAGGCGATTTTAGGCAAATATGCACCCACACGTATCAAAAGACAGGTTTATAGCAGGGATATAAAAGGGGGAGGGTCAAGAGGGTGTCATACGTGTGCATGGGTGCAAACACACCCACCCCACAAAAGCATGTATTTTTTTGCCCCCTCCTCGGTTGAAATCCAGCCACTGCAAGGAACGGACCCAAAGTCTGCAGCTCACTTCCACTCATTTCAACGGGTCTACTCTGAACGCGACCCGCTACACTTTCCTGTCCTCCTTATAAAGTTTCCCCCTCTCAGGGTGCGATCCCCGGTACACGCACTGGCTGCACAGCAAAGCTTCCCGGCAGAGCTTACTCCCGAGTAGACCATTCTCTCTCTCTTCCCCCCCCCCCGACCCACCGCGCCGCCAAGACCCCACCTGGCCCTGGTTGCCCTGGGATTAAGCCCTACTGGATTCAGCTGCGGAGGCCTACTCCCGAGTAGAACAACGCCTCGGGCTCCGGGATGCAGGTCAAAAAAGCGAGGCGCTGGAACCCCCAAGCTCCCCGCCGGAGCTGACCGTGTGGAATTTAAAAGGGCGCGCAGCTTCCTCAGGCCCATTCCTCCCAATAGGTCTACTCCCGAGTAGAGCTCGCACCCCACCCCCAACCGAAGAGACACAGCGAACTCGGGGCACATCCCTTTCCCACGGGTCTCCTCCCGAGCAGAGTTCACAACCACCCACTGACACGGAGGAGACGCTCCCGTTAACGACAGCGGGTCTACTCTCGAGTAAAACTTAGCAGGCTGCAACCCTGAACTTCTTGTTTGCCGCGAGCTCCCGATTCAAGCCTAACTCCTCTAACCCGGGTCTTCGGGATGGGGTGGAGAGGAAGAAAGTAAAAGGGGGGTGGGAATTAGCCACACACACACACACACACACACACACGTGTAATTTACCTTTCTTTGTGCAGCAGCGCCAGCCTCTCCCGTGGGACCTTCAGCCTCTGGGACAACCGCCGCTTCAGACCTTCCACCGTCTCTTCCACGGGCACAGACAGCTCATACCGGGCCCCGGTGGTCGTGTGAACGAGCACATTCATGGACGGCTCGCTCTGAACGGCGTCGCAGGCTGGGGGCCCCCGGCTGCAGCTCCTGGGGGTAGGTTGGTGGTCCATTCGATTACCTAGAGTTGTTGTTTTTTTTAAGGTGGGGGTGGGTGGGGGAAGACAAGGAGACACGGATCAGACAAAAGGAGCGCTTTCCGCCGCCTCGACGTTCCCGCGAGAAACCGGAGCTACTCCGCTTCGAGCGTTCACACGAGGGGCCCTACTAGACGCCGGAGTAAATCCAAGTGCAAGCTTTCCAGACGTCCTCCTCTCCTCTCCGCTCTCTCCCCCCCCCCGACCCTGCCACCGCTCGCGTGCAAAGATCGCGGAGGGAGGCGGCGTCCTTTGTCCTCCCTCCCCCAAAACTCACGCTCCTCAATTCTCCCCTCCCCCCGCTTCTTCTTAAAAGACAATGGGAAGGCGACTTTGTAAAAAAACACACACACAAAAAACCCCAAACTGTCTCCTGGTTGAAATACAGGCGAGTTAAAAAGGGTTTTAAAAAATAATAGATTAAAGAAAATTATTTCCTCCCGCCCCACCTTAGGCTCGAACCCGCGGTCACACAGACGGAGCAGCGAAGCAGCCGGCTCCTCTGCCGCCGCCGCCGCCGCCAGGGCTGCTGCTGCTGCTCCCGAGGTCTGGCGTGAAACTAACCAGCGCAGAAGAAAGGAGGGGAGATGAAAGAGGGGGAAGGAAGAGCCAGAATGAGAAGGGGGGGCGGGGCGGCGGGGAGCGAAAGTTATAATGTATCAACGTTCCAAACGGGGGAGGAGCCTCTCTCCCCTCCCCATTCATTCTTTTCTCTCTCTCCTCTCCCCCAGCCCCGCCGCGGCCAATCCCAGCCCTCCGAACGCCGAGACGCCACCGCGGCGGGCCAATGGCGGCCGGCTGGCGGCTCTCCCCCACGTGGAAAAGGAGACCGGATGCCTCGCGCACCCAGCGCCATAGTGGGAGGGGCCTTTGGGTGCCAAGATGGAGCTTTTTACCCCCCCTTTCTCCGCCCACACGCCTTTTTTTCTTTTCTTTTCTTTCTTTTTTTTTGGGGGGGTGGAGTTGAGCCGTCCCCCGTATTTCCTCCCCCGCCCCGCTCTTTTTTTTTTTTTTTTAAGGGCCATTCATAATATATTCTTCCTACAACAAAGAACATTACAGTATTAAAGAACGAGGCGTGTGTGTGAGATCGATATATATGGATTTGTAGATAGATTATATAGAAGCCGAAATGGGGAGGATGGAATTGCAAGGAGGCAGGAGGGTTGGTCTTTTTTTGTTGTAATTCATGGTTTTTTAAAAAGAAAAATAGTGGGGTTTTTTCTTTTTTTAAGGGAAGGGTTGGAGCCCTGAGACACACAAAGAGCTTCAGATGAAGAGTGGTATATAAGTGTAATAAGTAATGATGATGATGATGATGATATTAATTATAAGTAATAATAACGTACAATTTACAATAGCAATATTGTATCAAGTTTTTAATGATTCAGCATAGCTTTTCTTGTGTACGACCAGTCCAATATATAGGTAAAGGTAAAGGGACCCCTGACCATTAGGTCCAGCCGTGTCCGACTCTGGGGTTGCGGCGCTCATCTCGCTTTACTGGCCAAGGGAGCCAGCGTACAGCTTCCGGGTCATGTGGCCAGCAGGACTAAGCCGCTTCTGGCGAACCAGAACAGCGCACGGAAACGCCGTTTACCTTCCCGCCGGAGCGGTTCCTATTTATCTACTTGCACTTTGAGGTGCTTTCGAACTGCTAGGTGGGCAGGAGCTGGGACCGAGCAACGGGAGCTCACCCCGTCGCGGGGATTCGAACCGCCGACCTTCTGATCGGCAAGCCCTAGGCTCTGTGGTTTAACCCACAGCGCCACCTGGGTCCCGTCCAATATATATTATTATGTTATTATCAGTTTGTTTGTTACTATTATTAACAATACTATTTGTACATCGCTAATTGGAACAAGAGCCCCGCAAAGAGGTGAACGAGGTATCAAAATACAAAACAGTATCCATGTAAAAAAGCACAAACTCAAATCACTCAAAATTATGGACCAAGTATGTCTATTATTATTATACTAGTATATTAAGCCCGTTTAAAAAACGGGCTCGCCTCGGACCCCCGCCGGCTGGGCAGCGCGCAGGGAAGGGCGCGGGCCGGACGGGGGGCCTCCTTCTCTCCCGGCTTCTCGGCCACGGCCTCCTGTGGGAGGGAAGGCCGCGCCGGGGGATCGTCCGGCCGTGGCAGCGCGCGAGGAGGAATTGGAGGCGGCAGAGGATCCTGGGCGGGCCCGTGGCGGCGGGAAAGGCCTCCGCTAGAAGCGCCAACTGCCTCGCGCCGACTCGCCCCTCAAGCGCGCACGGCCTCCTCCGCCGCCGCTGTCTCTCTGGGGCTGGCGGGTGTGTGTGTGTGAGTGAGTGGGTCGTCGGCGGGCGGGCGAGGGTGGGACCACAGACACCCCCCCTCCCGTCGTCCAATCCCTGCGTCCGTCTGGGACATGCGCAGTGGAAATTTCCACTGACACACGGACGGCGGACGCAGGGACACAGGGAGATTATTATATAGGATACCACCCGACATCTGTAAATCTCAGGGCAGTTTGCAACATAAAATAGGACTCACTCCCCAGGGATGTATCAAAGCAAAATGCTAGAAAGTTAATCCTATAGGCATGGTCACTACAGAATGGCCCCAACTGAACTGGTCAGCTGGCCAGGGTGTGGTTTCATCTGAATGCCATCACCTTCACTAAAAAAAACCCAGCCGGGACTAGGTATTTGGAAACTCAAAAACTGGAAATATACCAGTAATTCTCCTTTATTTATTTCTTGTAAACAGGCATGATTTATTGTCTTGCTTTATGAAGAACGTGATAATTTAAATTATGAGAGTTGTTTTAAAGTGCTTATTATTATTATTATTATTATTATTGGGAAATACCTTCCCCGTCCCATTTATTTGTGGGAGGAGAAAGTTTTGAGTTTTCATAGGGTAGCTTGAAATTCCTCACATGCCTTCCACATACCCTTGAGGTCACCATTTTGAGCAATGGGTATTTATAATTAGGTTTCTTTCAGGAGACATCTGGCGAGGAAAACTCCAAACTGACTCCTCTCCTTCTCATGTCTTCCCATTAATGTCCCCCCCCCCCTCAGACTGATGGAGCCTTGCGGAATATTCCCTTGCTCAGCAAACTCCCCTATCAAGGCCTTGCCCCTGAGACCTGTTCTGAATGAGTATTCGCTGATTAACTGTGCCTCTGAGCATGCACAGAGTTTGTTTTGCTAAACCTCTCGTGCAAATGGCAACATACACAGAAGTTCAGAAGGGAAAAACTGGCTTCCTGGTTGTATCCAGACAGACGCAATCTCTACTCATTATTATTAAAAGTAAAGGGACCCCTGACCATTAGGTCCAGTCGTGTCCGACTCTGGGGTTGCGGCGCTCATCTCGCTTTATTGGCCGAGGGAGCCGGCGTACAGCTTCCGGGTCATGTGGCCAGCAGGACTAAGCCGCTTCTGGCGAACCAGAGCAGCGCACGGAAACGCTGTTTACCTTCCCGCCGGAGCGGTTCCTATTTATCTACTTGCACTTTGACGTGCTTTTGAACGGCTATGTTGGCAGGAGCTGGGACCGAGCAACGGGAGCTCACCCCGTCGCGGGGATTCGAACCACCAACCTTCTGATCAGCAAGCCCTCGGCTCTGTGGTTTAACCCACAGCGCCACCTGGGTCCTCATTATTATTAAGTAATCCCAAAAAAACTCCCCCGCAACAAAATAATACAACAGCTCTGTACTGCTGGTCCCCCTGCTTTTGCAGAGTTAATCAGAAATAAATACATCTGTGCCGCACAGAACTGTAGGGTCTCAGAACCAATACATATATATATTAGAGCTATCTCATGTTACCAGGAATAAATAAACCCAATGGAAATTAATGGACCTCCATGGTTGAAATTAATGGCCTACTCTGGTTTGAAATTGGTTGGATACAACCTTAAGGTGAAAACTCTCTTTTCACGAGGGACGTGTGTCTAGCAAGCTACCGGTAGAGGCTTGAGCTCCCTCGTGGAAGCACGGTGAAAATGGGATAAACAAAGGATGTATTGGAGCATGCGCAGAGCGCCACAGAAATAGGGTCATAGAAGGCAGGCTGTCGGTCTATCAAGCTGAGTGTTGTCTACTACACTGAGTGGCAGTGGCTGCCCAGGGTTTCAAGGAAGGAAATTTTGCCTGCAGATGTGAGGGACTCAGCCTGTAATAATAATAATAATAATAATAATAATAATAATAATAGTTATTATTTATACCCCATGCATCTGAAAAGCAGGTTCTCTACCAATTAGTGCCCTTTTGCTGACCTTTTATGTTGATGTAGGAAAAGTCTATGTGTGCAATTCTGCAGAACATTATTATTATTATTATTATTATTATTATTATTATTAGCATTATTAGCATTATTATTATTATTAAATGATGCTTGCATTCCCAGGCATGCCTCCTGGTGTCTCTTTTGTGATTAGTTGCATTTCTAGCCCCTCTAAGAACCTCAAGGCAGCAAACACAGCTCTCCACCCTACCTTTCACCTGTACAACAACCCTGTAAGGTAGGTTAGGAGCAGAGAGAGAGAGGGAGAGAGAGAGAGAGAGAGAGAGAGAGAGAGAGAGAGAGAGAGAGAGGCAGGCAGCAGAACAGGCCCAAGACCACCCAATGAGCTTCCTGGCTAAACGGGGGTCCAAATTCAGCTCTCCTCTGGTTCCCATCTAACGCTCTAACCACTATGCCACATTGCCTTGCTGCAGAGGCCGGGCTGTCAAGAGCAAGGAGTCAGCGCTGTTATTCCCCGAAGCTGAGAGAGGTTGTTGCCTTCGCCCATCACCGCTACGATTCAAAACGGCACCCTCGAGTCTTTATAGGATTTGTGGAAAGGGAACCAAGAAGTCATCCAGTCTGACCCCGCCGCCGGCTACAGGTAGAATGAATCCAGCCGGAGGTTCCTTCTGAATCTATTTGCACCATCTTGGCCCCACGCAGACAACAGTGAGCCAAACGGACCAACGTTCAGACTCCTTATGAAACAGCTTATTGAGAGTTGAGAGGTTCGTTCCCAAATCTCTCCAGAGCAGATGGGCCTGTGCTCATTCTATCCCTCGCAAAGAAAGCAGGTTTCTAGTCCTTTTGAGAGTTGTACCTGTGCAGCGCCCAGTGAATTGAACGTAGCAAAGGGGATACATAAGATTTCTGGCGGAAGGAAGCCGGCGTTTATAGAATAAACTACCAAGGGAGATGCGTTAACTGCCTAGCCGATAATGCAAGATTAATCAACAAGCAAAATTCTATATTAGATGTAGTTATCGGGTAGGTTGCAGCCAATGTTAAGCCTTACACAAAATGGGCCCATTGAAATTAACAAACGTGGCTTTGTCCATTCATTTCAATGGGTTTACTCTGAGTAGAAGATAGCTGGCTGGAAATTATATGGATTGATGCATTCTCAATGCAGATATATTATTATTATTATTATTATTATTATTATTATTATTATGGTTATTATTTTACTGCAGATTGGATGATGAGGATTTTGGGTTATAACAGATGCTTGACTTGCAATCCTGCGTCTATTTACTCAGAATTAAGTCCCCAGCGGTGCTAATTCTCAAGTGCTTTACCAAATGAGAGGTGCAGGCGGGCCTGAAAAAACCCCTGTCCATAATTTAAACTGTAAATTGGCTTAGTGGTCAGGGCTAACGGCCAGGGGAAATCACTCTGTATGTCCTCAGAGGCACTCTCGACCAGCCGGCATGCTGCTGCGGGGGACTTGGGGATGGAGGCGGGCAGGAATTGCTGGTAGACCTGGCTAATATTTCGTTTGTGGGTTTGGGGTGTTTTATCACCAGTGTGTTGATAAAGCGATCAAATTGACCTAGTAGCTCTGTGGTTGCTGAGCTGAGATCCCCAAAGGAGCTCAACACAGGGGTTCCTTTGCTGGGACTAAATGGTGTAGGGAACAGGCAAGCTTTGGCGGTTTCACAGGGCTCTTCGCCGCCAGCGCTCTGTTGATACCCGCAAGCTTGCATCTCTCCTTGGCCAAAGCGGCTGCTCTGCATCAAGAAATACTTCCTCATCTTAACTTTCCTGTTCAGGGGCAGAAAGAGGTGCTTTATTCTGAGTGAGATCAACAGTCCATTGAGCTCAGTATTGCCCACAATGTCTGGCAGCAGCTCTCCAGAGTTTCAGGTGTGGGGGGGGATTCCTAGCCCTACCTGGAGATGGCGCAAGTAAATCAAAACTCTTTGTTGTTGTTTAGTGACGTCCGACACTTCATGACCCCCTGGACCAGAGCACGCCAGGCACTCCTGTCTTCCACTGCCTATCATCTATCTATCTATCTGTCTGTCTGTCTGTCTATCTGCCTGTTGTTGTTGTTTAGTCGTTTAGTCGTGTCCGCCTCTTCGTGACCCCCTGGACAAGAGCACGCCAAGCCCTCCTGTCTTCCACTCCCTATCATCTATCTATCTATCTATCTATCTATCTATCTATCTATTTTTCTATCTATCTGCCTGTTGTTGTTGTTTAGTCGTGTCCGACTCTTCGTGACCCCCTGGACCAGAGCACGCCAGGCCCTCCTGTCTTCCACTGCCTATCTATCTATCTATCTATCATCTATCTATCTATCTATCTATCTATCTATCTATCTATCTATCTGCCTGTTCTTGTTGTTTAGTCATGTCCGACTCTTCGTGACACCCTGGACCAGAGCACGCCAGGCCCTCCTGTCTTCCACTGCCTATCTATCTATCTATCTATCTATCTATCTATCTATCATCTATCTATCTATCTATCTATCATCTATCTATCTGCCTGTTGTTGTTGTTTAGTCGTTTAGTCGTGTCCGCCTCTTCGTGACCCCCTGAACCAGAGCATGCCAGGCCCTCCTGTCTTCCACTGCCTATCATCTATCTATCTATCTATCTATCTATCTATCTATCTATCTATCTGCCTGTTGTTGTTGTTTAGTCGTGTCCGACTCTTCGTGACCCCCTGGACCAGAGCACGCCAGGCACTCCTGTCTTCCCCTGCCTCCCGCAGTTTGGTCGGACTCATATTAGTAGCTTCGAGAACACTGTCCAACCATCTCGCCCTCTGTCGTCCCCTTCTCCTTGTGCCCTCCATCTTTCCCAACACCAGGGTATTTTCCAGGGAGTCTTCTCTTCTCCTGAGGTGGCCAAAGTATTGGAGCCTCAGCTTCAGGATCTGTCCTTCCAGTGAGCACTCAGGGCTGATTTCCTTCAGAATGGACAGGTTTGATCTTCTTGCAGTCCATGGGACTCTCAAGAGCCTCCT
The DNA here is from genome assembly GCA_034642065.1 of Darevskia nairensis. Classification (NCBI taxonomy): domain Eukaryota; kingdom Metazoa; phylum Chordata; class Lepidosauria; order Squamata; family Lacertidae; genus Darevskia; species Darevskia nairensis. The sequence goes on along the minus strand of JAWWNI010001453.1, from coordinate 75,209 downwards.
CCAGCACCAGAATTCAAAAGCATCCATTCTTCGGCGATCAGCCTTCTTGATGGTCCAGCTCTCACTTCCGTACATCACTACTGGGAAAACCAGCTGAGGCCAAAAACACCTGAAGGGCTGAGGTTGAGGAAGCCTGCCCTAGGCAAACTACAGCTCCCAGAATTATTTGCGGGGACTGTTTAAAATGTTACGATAACCACTTTAAACGCATAGTGCGGATGGGCCCCGGGGGTCTTAGATAAGACGGCAGACACCCCCCCCCCAGCTCTGCAGACGCCCAGGATAACTTAAGAAAACGGAGTTGGGGTGATCTAGAGAGATAACTGGAACAATTTTACCAGCAGGGGGGAATATTATTCTCTGGGAAAGGTGGGTTTCGGTGGGAGGGAAAACGCAAGCAGGCAGATGACGGCAAACCCCTACGAAGCAATGTCATCTATAATCTGACACCCCCAGGTTTAAATCTGGGGTCCTTTGAGGTCGTGACGCACAGTGATGGAGAGATCTTGGGGGGGGGTGTTTTCCAACGCCCCCTTCTTCTTCTTCTTCTTTTTGGGAAGCTTATGAAGCTGCTGAAGGATGGCCCGATCCTGTCCGTGCTGGGTTAAAGCCTTTTGGGGTCCTGAACGTGCTTCTTAGGGCAACAGACATTATTCCGCTCTGTTGTCTTATTGGGAACGGGGACCTGATCTGGATTGAGCCAGCAAAACAAGGGCACCCCCTGGTGGGGAAAGAGGGGATTAAAAAGCCCCAGGAACAATAGGTGCATTTGGGGGGGTTAAGTAAGGCATATTTGGGGGTGGGGGTGGGGAGTCACGAGGGGTGGCTGGGCCAAAGGGCTGAAATCCCCTCTGCGGTCGCCTTGGGCGATCTGGGACCGGTCCCAGAATTTTTTTTAAAAGGGGGGGGGCTGTATGTTTCATAAGCAAAACAGTACATCTCTGACCCAGATTTTTTTAAAAAAATAATGCCCCCCCTTTTGACCTGCTTTTCAGAGGGAGGTAGATCCAAAATATCCAAGTCATATTATCTAATTCCTACTTACAGATTTAAAGGGACGGGCATGGCTGGCTTAAGTCCTTTAATTTCAATGGGCCTAACTCTGCGTATTGGGGTTTAACACGTAGCATAAAAAGGCTGCAAGGGGTTTGGGAGCAATGCATGCCAGTTTGCCCGGAGCAGTGAACTCCGGATGGCCTTGCCGAAATCCGGCAGTTTCTCACCTACCCAAATAAATCTCTGCCTGAATATGTCACAGGGGCTCGGCTCTTTTCAGTCCAAAGCGGGCTCAGCCGGGCGAAAGGAAGAGGGGCATGTGCAGAGTGCCATTTGCTGCTGAGGAAAGGCGGTATGGAGAGAGTTCTGCACGATTCCAAAACAAAGGCCCTTGCCCCGTGCATTTTAAGCACCCGACCCCCCCCTTACAAAGAATTCCGGGAACTGTAGTTTGCTCCGCCACCGAGCCTCAACCCCCAGCGCCCTTAAACTACAGTTCCCATGATTCTTTGTGTGGAGAGTGCTTTAAATAGGCACTGGGTGTGCTCTAAATGTGGGGTGCAGATCTGCAAGGCAGGCCTGAGAGAGGGGGAGAGAGAGAGGTCCTTATTCGGCAAAATAAAGGGAAGCAGGAGAATTATTGGATGCACGCTGCCGCCGCTGGAAGGCGTGGAAAAGGTTAAGCGGAAAACACAGGCGCCTGGAAATGCCACCCCTCTCCCCATGGGAGAGTGCTTTCTTACGCACGGTCCTACCTTGCAGGAACAGAAGGCTGCCGGGTGAGGAATACCTCTGAGCCATTCCAGAGATGCTCCCATTATCCCCAACTTTGGCCCAGTAAGCCTGAGGTCCTAGCAGGCTGCAAGGGCCATAACTCAGCTTCCTTGGAAGATTGGCACCTCTTTGGCCGAAGAGCAAGCGAGCAAACTTCTGGGTCCCACTGGGCTCTTTGTCCTTCTCTGACGAGGAGTCCCCTGCCACCCGGAAGCTTGCGACGCCTCATCATTCTTAATCTTAATTTGTATACCGCCTTTCTATCTTACAATACTGAAGCTGAAGAAACGAAAAATGTACCGGTACATCTTATAACAATCTAATGCAATGCAAAAGAGGGCCAGCTTTGCCAGCAGCTTCCCTCGCACTACGACCTTCTGCGAAACGCAAGAGCTCCATCACGGCTTTCTTTTGAGGTGTGCGCAGGTCCGAAGGCGGCGAGGGAGGAGGGTGCCCCGAGCCGTCCTCCTCCCCAACAGCCTCTGCCAATCACACAGGGCGTTTCAGGGGGGGAAAAGAAAATAAAACGAACCCGGTTGCCCGAATGACACATTCTTGGCTCGCCCACTCGCCTTGCCTGCCTCCTTTCTTAACCAAAGGCGCAGGGAAAGATTTATGCGATACCTCCCACCTCCAGAAGTCCTGGGAGCGAAGAGGGCAGCCCGCAGATCCCAGCCTCCAGCCTCTCCTCTTTCTCCCACGGAGGTTATTAGATAAGGGAGTCCTCTGACATTTCTCCTCCTGCTGCTGATTTCAGCAGGGTGCCTCAGTGGAACCGGTGTGTGAAATGGGCCCAACAGGCTCACGAAAGAGGCAATCGCAATGGTTGCCTGAGACAGCAGAGAGCCACTGCGACGTAGTGGTTAGGCTGGGAGAGACCAGGGTTCCAATCCTCGCTCAGCCACGATGCTGGCTGGCCGGGCTGCCTCTCAGCCTCGCCCACCTCACCGGGTTGTTGTGGAGATCAAATGAGCGCTAGGAGCTGGGAGGGACCAGGGTCCAAACCCTCACCCTGCCAGGACACTCACTGGGTCACCTTTGTGGCCCGACCACCATTGCCTCTCAGCCCTGACCTATTTCACGGGGTTGTTTTGGGGATTAAATTAGGTGGCTCTACCTTGAGAAAGGTGCAATATAAATGCAATGAATAAAAATAAGAAATAAATAAAAGTCTGGAAAAGAACACACACACACACAGGGCCAAGACTATTATCCACCACTATCCAAACACAGGCCTCGTTTTCTTGCAGGCTTCTGAGTACGCGCAGAGTGCATTTGGGCAGGGAGCAAACAATGGTGGGGTCTCCGGCGGCCTGGGGTTCAAAGTGCAGGGTGCTTAGGTCAACTAGGTGGGGGTTGGGCCCTTGCCACTTTCCAGAACCGAAATTAAGGTGCTGCCAGACTCTGTGCGGGTTCCCCGGACACCGCCCCCCCCCCCCCCCGTAACAGATGATCCCAGGAACCCCTTCTGGAAGTGGCGCCCTGGAGGCATAAAGGGGGGGGGGTCTTGTGTCCTTGGAGGCTAAAGTAGGCCCCCCACCCACCCTTTGATCGGGTTATGGAAATGCGGGGTGGGAAGAGGAAGAAGGGGGGATGGGAGAGCAGCTGAATGGGCAGCGTTAACAATGAGGGGGGGGGAGACACACGGAGAAGACTACCTACGTGGGCAGAATACATTGATGGGGGTGGGTCCTATGTATGTTTATGTGGCTCTTCCGCCTCCCCAGTTTTTGGCAAAGCAAAAAACACACACACACAAAAACACAACACCAGTTAGATTTGCCTTCCATTTCCTTCGGACGTAGATGGACAGATAAGTCCATGGAAAGAGAGGCGACGAGAGAGGCGGTGTTATGACAAACCGCCCTCCCCACAAAAATGAAGAAAGCACCCACCCACACAAACCCAGAAATTGTTTAAATGATTTTGAAGTTTTGCAGCTTCCTGAGAAACACCCGTGTGTGTGTATTAAAAGCCTCTAGCCCTCAAGGAATTGGGGCTTAGGCTGGGCTGTGTTCAGAAAGCTAAAGAAGAGCAAACAAGTCTCTCCCCCCCCACCCCTGTCAGATTCACCAGTCCAGGACGATTACTATTTCTCTCGGGCCCCCCCCCCCAAAAAAACTCGCAAATGGTTTTGGTCGCTCATGACCACAGGGCTCTCCATCTGCACTTAAACAGGATAAAGGGATGTTGAATCTATCTATCTATCTATCTATCTATCTATCTATCTATCTATCTATCTATCTATCTAGTGGTGTGTGTGTGGTGGGGATAATCATGTTTGGGCGGAGGGGGCCACCCCCCCACCCCGGAATTTGGCTGAGTCTCTTATTCACAAGAACAGAAGATTATTCTTGAGGCGACTCTGTCTCTCGCCTCTCTCTAACACGGCAAGGGCGCGCGGGGGGTGGGGGGGGGAGAGACTCGGATATAAAAGAAAGGAGCTTTTGATGAATGGTGTGAGTCTCCTTCCCCCCCCTCCTCCGCCCTCCGCCAGAGGCCCCCCCTCCCCAAAATAACAGGGTATCCTTCGGAAAGCCTTCCCAATAACCCGGTGAAATTTCTTTTATAAACGGGGGGGGGGGGAAGAGAGAGAGAGAGAGAGAGAGAGAGAGAGAGAGACTGCAAAGATCCATTTGGCTGTTAGTTCGTGGGACTTCAGGAGGCCCGATCTGAGGCGTTTCCCCCCGCTTACTCGGGAGTAAGCTCCAGGGTGGCGCGCGCTTTGCATGCTTACTCTCTGAAGCAAGTCTCATGGGTTACGTGTGTGTGAATTGACTCTTTCTGTGTGTGCTTGTAAGGCAGACGTGTGTGTGTGTGTGTGTGTGTGTGTGTGTGTGTGTGAGAGAGAGAGAGAGAGAGAGAGAGAGAGAGAGAGAGAGAGAGCCGTGTGTGCATGTAACAGACGGGCGTTCGTGTACAAACAGACCCGTCGTGTGAGTCTGTTCAATAGACCAGTGCGTGCGTAAAAACGCACAACCGCAGTGGCAATTGAAACTCAAACGCTTGACGGATTTCATGGTGGAAAGACTGGTTTTGATTTGTGCCTGCCCCCCACCCCCCTCCACCCCTTCTCCTCCTCCTCACAGAAGCCCAAGCGACGACATGGAAAATGTCAAAGGGATCTTCTGAAATGTGATCCACGGAAAGCAGGTTTGAGCGAGGCCAGACTTTTCCCTGGGAAATCTTTTGTGTGGCCGGTTTAGCGAGGAGCCCCTTTGAGCACTTCCCGTCGAGATGGGGGTGGGAATGGGTGGGGGAAGGAACTGCCGAAGTGGCGCAGGATTTGACCCCGGAGGAGCAAGAGCCAGGCACGGACGGGCCCCACCGCCCGGGGTGGGGGGAAAGGATCCGATGGCAGCAATCCTTACAGAGAACCTAAAACCGCGTCGGTTCATAAAGGGACTCACCAAAATCCGCCAGGAGACGCCTTCTTCGCCGAATCGCTCCCGAAAACGAAATAATAAAAAAAAAACCCTTCCAGGAAATGTCTCCCCCAAAGCGGAAAATTGTATCCTTTGTCTCCAGACGGGTTGGCAGGTCCTCACGTGGCGGGGAAACCCTTCGGGAGAAGAAAAAGATCCTTTCTGGCAGATGTGGCAGGGTGGAGGAAAAAAGAAAAACACAAGGTGAATCTCGCTCGGTTCCCTATGAAGAGGGAGGAAAAATGTGTATGTAATCCTTCTCCAGAGGCGTCGTCCGCTTTGCCTGTGCTCAGCCGAGGCTCTCGCTCCTGCCAGCCAGAAGCGCTGCGGTTTTGCTGCGCTTTTTTTTATTATTAAATGAAATGTTTGGGAGGTGCGGGAAAAGTTTTTATCCCACACACAGAACCCAAGGGCTGACAGTCACATTATGCTGGGTGGGGCTTGGGAGAGGGAGGAGGAGGGAGGGAGGAGGAGGGAAAGAATGAGAGAGAGAAAAGAGCCCTGCTGAGCATTGCAGACTCAGCAGAGGGATTTGCACACTGACGCTGACGCAACACTGAGCATAGACGGCCGCTTGCCAGACTCTGGCTGCCACTCTCCCTCTCTCTTTCTGGGCCAGTTGCCGCTGGATGCTTCCCACTCAGCGCCCTGCCACAGGCCCCCAAACCAGAGAACCTTACGAGTTGCAAGGGACCTCCAAAGGTCATCCATCCCAACCCCTTGCAATTGCAGCTAAAGAATCCCTCTCTGGCCACACGACCTCTGTTGTCCAAGGAAGGAGAGCTCTCTGCCTTTCAAGGGAGTCTGTTCCGCCGTTGATTCTTATGGGAATCTCGTTTCTTGTCCGAATCCATTGCTTTGGGTCCTCCCCTTTGGAGCCGCAGAAAAATAGTCTGGCTCCATCTCCCATGTGACAACAGCCTTTCAGATATGCTGTCGCCTCTTCTCCAGGCTAAACATACCCAACCCAGATATTTCAGTTCCTCTGTCCCCATTCCACCCCACAATAATAATAATACAGTGGTACCTTGGTTCTCAGGCCACGGGTGGCGCTGTGCGTTAAACCACAGAGCCTAGGGTTTGCTGATCAGAAGTTGGTGGTTTGAATCCCCGTGACGGGGTGAGCTCCTGTTGCTCGGTCCCTGCTCCTGCCCACCTAGCAGTTCAAAAGCACAAAGTGCAAGTAGATAAATAGGTACCACTCCGGCGGGAAGGCAAACGGCATTTCCGTGCACTGCTCTGGTTCGCCAGAAGCGGTTTAGTCATGCTGGCCACATGACCTGGAAGCTGTCTGTGACAAATGCCCGCTCCCTTGGCCTATAGAGCGAGATGAGCGCCACAACATCAGAGTCGTCTGTGACTGGACGTAACTGTCAGGGGTACCTTTACCTTTACCTTGGTTCTCAAACTTAATCCGTTCCAGAAATCCGTTCCAAAACCAAGGCATTCCCAAACCAAGGCGCGCTTCTTTCCCATAGAAAGTAATGCAAAATGGATTAATCCATTCCAGACTTTTAAAAACAACCCCTAAAAGCAGTTGAACATGAATTTTACTATCTAACGAGACCATGGATCCATAAAATGAAAGCAAGAAACAATGTACTGTGGTAACACAATCAATCCACCAGCAGCTGAACTGGGCTCCACACAGTCACAAAAACAAAACGAAAAAGAGCTGCGAAAACAGAAACGCAAAATAAATAGCAAAACCAGGCAGACCTCAGCGTAACGCTCAAAACGGAAGCGTGGCACTCAAAACGGAGAACGTTCAGCTTCCGAAAAAAGTTCCCAAACCGGAACACTTACTTCTGGGTTTGCAGTGTTTGGGTTCCAAGTTGTTTGAGTACCAAGGCGTTGGAGAACCAAGGTACCACTGTAATAGATTATTGGGTGCTGTGAGGACAGGATACTAGACTAGAGGGAACCAGCCTTTGAAATCTGCCAAGCCAAGCTATCGGCCCGCTTGCAACCAGGTGAAGATGCCCGTAAAAGGATTTTTTAAAAAAACAATAGTGGCAAGGCAGGCAGAAATCCAACAGGCAAAGCTCTCCCCGCCCCTTGTTTGCCCGGCCCGAAACATTTCTTATGTTTGTTTGCGGCCCTCGCCCAGGAACACTCAGCCGATGCCTCAGAGCCCAGCCGTGTTTCTGGGTGAATCAAAAAGTCCAAACAGAAAATGACAGATGAGGGCTGTTTTTTTTTGCGGGCTGAGTCACTGGATCTCAAGGACAGGGAAATGAAAACATATGGGCAGGGAAAGAGGAAATAGTAACAAGGAGGGTGAGGGAGAATTCAGGTCACCTTGTATCCTTACAGAGGTGTAGGGCCGCAGCTCGGCGGCAGACGGTAGACAAGGTGCTAGTCCTCAAGGCCATCTCCAGAAGACTCCAGATTTGAGACAAATACCTGGGCAAGATGAGGGGGGTCTGACTCAGGAGAGGTGCTCCAGAGCCCTCCCCTCTTAACTACAAAAATGCGTTGACTTTGGCGGGGAGCAAAAACTCTGTGCATGCTCAGGGGTTTCGTATTCTTCTTTGGCAATCTTCTTTAGCCGAGTAGGATTGTCTTCCATAAACACAGTTTTAAGTGAGTCCGTAAGGGACTGTGGAGGCCAATTCTGGATCCACACCTCCTTCCACATTGGGGACATAGGTTTCCGTTCGCGCGCAGCCTCTGGAGCGCAGGATGGCGAGGCTACTTGGTGCCATTGCACCGCCCTTGCGGCATCCCTTATTTTCAAATCCGAAAGTTTGGGGAAAATCCCTTATTTTCAAATCCGAAAGTTGACAGCTATGGCCTGGTGTGTGTATGTGTGAAACTTCTGTCAGCAAATGAATAAAGCAGATATAAAGAAACCTTGAATGCGCTGGGTTTTTCGCCAGCTGAAAGCTGTAGCCGGTGAGTCAGCAGCACAGTATTTTGTTACCGGTATGTTACTGTAATATGTACGCGACTGACCATTTCCCCTTTCTGATAATGCTTTCGGGTTATCGGATGGTGCGAGTCAGTTATGGGACTGTCCCTGGAGAATGAGGACCGTTGGAGGGTACACATTACACAATCCTTTCCTTCTGACAGTTCATTTGCTCAGGTTGCTGTCAGTTATCTCCCCCACTTCCTCCAGTGACTCAGAAATCTGCTTCTGTGGAGGCTTGGATGATAAGCCTGGAGGAGGAAGGGCCAGATCCTTGCTCAGGAGCGGGCCGTGAATTCAGTCCCGGCAGCCACGGTAATAATAATAATAATAATAATTTTTCCTAGCTACTCTGTGCGGCTCCCAACAGAATATTAAAAACACGATAAAACATCAAACATTAAAAACTTCCCTAAACAGGGCTGCCTTCGGATGTCTTCTAAAAGTCAGATAGTTGTTTATTTTGTTAACATCTGAAGGGAGGGCGTTCCACAGGGCGGGTGCCACCACCGAGAAGGTCCTCTGCCTGGTTCCCTGTAACTTGGCTTCTCGCAGGGAGGGAACCGCCAGAAGGCCCTCAGAGCTGGACCTCAGTGTCCGGGCTGGACAATGGGGGTGGAGACGCTCCTTCAGGTCTACTGGGCCATTTAGGGCTTTCAAGGTCAGCACCAACACTTTGAATTGTGCTCGGAAATGTACTGAGAGCCAATGGAGGTTTTTCAGAACCGGTGTTATGTGGTCTCAGTGGCCGCTCCCAGTCACCAGTCTAGCTGCCGCATTCTGGATTAGTTCTAGTTTCCATGTCACCTTCAAAGGGAGCCCCATGGAGAGTGCATGGCAGTAGTCCAAGCGGGAGAAAACCAGAGCATACACCCCTCTGGCGAGACAGTCTGCGGTCAGGTAGGGTCTCATCCTGCGTACCAGATGGAGCTGGGAGACAGCTGCCCTGACTAAGCCGCTTCTGGCGAACCAGAGCAGCGCACAGAAACGCCGTTTACCTTCCCGCCGGAGCGGTACCTATTTATCTCCTTGCACTTTGACGTGCTTTCGAACTGCTAGGTATTAATGAATGACACTAATAAGACGCGTCTCCTTTGAAAGGAAGGGTCTGTGCCACTGCCAGATCCGTCGGCGGAGGATCAGGGCTTCAAAACCCTTCCACCGATCCTTGGACCGCGATCCTGCCAGGACACTTTTTGTCAGCCAGCCAGCCTCCGCTCCCCGCAAACTCCCTGGCTCTTGACGTAGGCAAAGCTTGCAGATATATTTATCTCTTCCTCTGTGTAAACGCTCTACGACGCACAAGGGCTCCTGCCAGGAACGGCGTCGCTAGATGGGAGGGAGCTGTGTTCAGATTGCACAAATAGATTTGTGTACGTTCAGTGTGTGTGTGAGAGAGAGAGCGTTGGCAAGTCAAGAAAGCGGTGACCTTTCGTTTCTCCCTCTCCATCTACGTACCCTGAGTCACCTTCCCTGACAGTCATGAGGTGCTGCCCTGGTTTCCAGGCCCAGGAGGAAGATCCCGGGTTTTCAAACAACAACAGGCAGAAATCCAACAGGCAGAGCGCTGCTTCGCCACGGCACTCGGCAGGACACCTGAAGCCCTTTCCCGTATTTCTGTTTTTAGCTCTTCCGACGGAACTCGTTCGGTTCGGTTTGTGTGTTTTGTTTACCGCCGGCGACTATTTGCCGGCGTCCGCCTGCCTCGGGAGAGATATTATTATGAAATGTAAATCTGTTGTTTTTATATATTGTCTTGTTTTACCTTGTGGGCTTATAGCCGAATAAAGTACATCTTGATCTAATGGCGCAAATATTTCGTGTTGCAAGCCGCCTCCAAGTATGGAAAGGCGGCGAGTAAATAAAACGAGCGTGGTGGTGTTGAGCACACAACCCCTCTGCTGTTTTAACCTCACAACATCCCTGCAAAGTAGGACAGGATGAAAGAGAGAGAGATGGACTGGCCCAAGGTCACCCACTGAGCTTCGTAGCTGAGAGATGATTGAGAGGAGGGTCACTCTTGCCACACTAGGAAACGTGACTTGATCTGGCCTGTTTCTGAGCGTAGGAAAAGTCTCTCCTATCTCCTCTCAGAAAAGGCTCTCATATCTCCTTCTCAGTCTCTTTTCCAGGCTAAACATACCCAGCTCCTTCAACCGTTCTTCATCAGGCTTGGTTTCCAGACCCTTGATCATCTCCGTCGCCCTCCTCTGCCCACCTTCCAGCTTGTCAATATCCTTCTTAAATTGTAGTGCCCAGAACTGGACACAGTATTCTAGGTGTGGTCTGACCAAGGCAGAATAAGGTGGGACTATGACTTTCCTTGAGGGACGCAGGTGGCGCTGTGGGTTAAACCACAGAGCCTAGGGCTTGCCAATCAGAAGGTTGGCTGTTCGAATCCCCGCGACGGGGTGAGCTCCCGTTGCTCGGTCCCTGCTCCTGCCAACCTAGCAGTTTAAAAGAACGTCAAAGTGCAAGTAGATAAATAGGTACCACTCCGGCGCGAAGGTGAACGGCGTTTCCATGCGCTGCTTTGGTTCGCCAGAAGCGGCTTAGTCATGCTGGCCACATGACCCAGAAGCTGTACGCCGGGCCTTCTGGCGGTTCCCTCCCTGCGAGAAGCAAAGCTACAGGGAACCAGGCAGAGGGCCTTCTCGGTGGTAGCGCCCGCCCTGTGGAACGCCCTCCCAGCAGAGGTCAAAGAGATAAACAACTATCTGACATTTGGAAAATACCTGAAGGCAGCCCTGTTTAGGGAAGTTTTTAATCTGTGATATTTTAATGTATTTTGATATTTGTTGGAAGCCGCCCAGAATGGCTGGGGAGACCCGGCCAGATGGGCGGGGTACAAATAAATTATTATTATTATTATTATTATTATTATTATTATTATTATTATTATTATTATTATTTAGCTAATGGGGCCTCCCCCTGCCGCTGCGCCGCCACTGCCTGATTTCTGTTCTCATCCTGAAGCAAAGTTCTTAACCCGAGGTAATATTTCTGGGTTAGCAGCGTCTGTAACCTGAAGCGTATGTAACGCGAGGTACCACTGCAAAAGCACACATTCTACTCATGTAAAAACACCAGGCAGGCCCCACAAATAACCCAGAGATGCATTTTAAATAAAAGCACACATTCTACTCATGTAAAAACACCAGGCAGGCCCCACAAATAACCCAGAGATGCATTTTAAATAAAAGGACACATTCTACTCGTGTGAAAACACGCTGATTCCCGGACTGTCTGTGGGCCGGATTGAGAAGGCGATTGGGCCAGATCCGGCCCCCGGGCCTTAGTTTGGCTACCCCTGGTTCAGGGTCACGCACATGCCCTCAATCTCTCGCCGACGCTCCCACACAGGCTGTGCTAATACTCCGACCTGTGGCACCTCCAGCTATTCCAATCCTAGGCTGGGATCTCTCTCCTACACATGCCTCTTAAATCCCTCAATCGCAGGTAAGGGCCGTCTCCGGCTGGCTCCGGCTTTCTCCCACACAGCTTGCCTGGCTCAAAAAACGCCTCTCAGCACAACCTGACCTGCTGCAAACCTCCTTTGGCTATTCCTGGGCTGTGCCTGAATTCCTCCTACACAGACTCCAGAGGGACTTGGCACCTCCCTCTCGCCTGGGTGGAAACCTGCAGCCGGGGGGGCGTCCCTCCCTCTGACATTCCTTTTTTTAAAATTTATTTTATTTTTAAATATTCAGGTTTAATGCAAATCCATCAAACCTCCTTTGGGGAAGGTTCTCAGGCAGGGTGGGTGGAGAAAGGACTTAGAATCCTAGAATCCTAGAGTTGGAAGAGACCCCAAGGGCCATCCAGTCCAACCCCCTGCCAAGCAGGAAACACCATCAAAGCATTCCTGACAGGTGGCTGTCAAGCCTCTGCTTAAAGACCTCCAAAGAAGGAGACTCCACCACACTCCTTGGCAGCAAATTCCACTGTCCAACAGCTCTTACTGTCCATGTGAAGACCACCTGGTAGAAACCCTCACACATATGGTTCTTAACTGTAAACTACCGTATATACTCGAGTATAAGCCAACCCGAATATAAGCCGAGGCACCCAATTTCACCACAAAAAAACCTGGGAAAGCTTCATAGGAGCCACTGCCTGCCTCACTCGAGTATAAGCCGAGGGCGGCTTTTTCAGCACAAAAAATGTGCTGAAAAACTAGGCTTATACTCGAGTATATACAGTATATGATGATCTCCATCAGCAATTTCTAGATCAACTCTGCTTCCCCAAATGGAAACCAGAGTTGGAGGTCCTATTGCTGGGGAATGATCAGGAGCTCACCAAGTCAGTGGCTAAATATCTCTATTTGGTTTTTTGTCCTCGAAATGCACTGCAGACGTCTGATCTCCCTGGAGACCTAGAGATGTGACGATAGACTGCTGTGCCTCTTTTCTTTCATCAAAGTTTTGTGCCACTGGGGAAGTGGTAATTGATTTGTCTGCGATGCCAATAAAAGGTTGATGTATGTATTTTTAAATATTTATTAATATTTAACAACAAAACAACGCACCGAAACGGAAAAAGGAAACAATTCCAAATATTACAGATTAAAACGCCAAAAAAAAAAAGAATGAAAGAAAATAAAAAGAAAAAAGAAATGAAGATAAAAGACAAAGGACCTAATGGTCAGGGGTCCCTTTACCTTTACTAATCTGCCATTCCTCTCTAGCTGGGAGTTTGTCTTCTTTCTATCTCTGGACCAGCCTAGCACAGATTCCAGCACATTCCCCACCCTGCAAGATTCTCAGACATAGGATTCTTCCTTGGCTTGGCTCGCTTCCTGCCCTTTGCAAACATTCCTCGCACGAGTTCTGCCTGGAGACCAGACCCACACCTATGAGTGCAAAGGCCACAGACAGATGGTGCAATTCAGCAGCCCAACTAGAAACACACACACACACACACACACACACACAAACCTGGCAGGCTTCAAGGTTCTGCAAACAATCTGAGCGGGCAGAAAAAGGTTTCTCCTTGAGACCACCTTTCGTTCCTTGCCTACGGACTTAGCTGTCAACCCTCCCTTTTTTTGGCCAGAAACTCCCTTATTCCAATGCCGTTTCCCGCTGCTATCCCGGATTGTTGATATCCCTTAAATTTCCCGGATTTCAAAGGAAGCAGCTCCTCTCCCTCCCTGCTGGCCAGGGAGGCTCCTCAGCTGCATTGCTTGGCTGCCAATAAGGAGTCTGAGACCGACTGGGGGCGGAGCTTGCATGCCTTGTGCAGCCAGACCCTCACGCCCAACCAGACAGACAGCCTGCCTGCCATCTACGCGCTCGCTCTTTCGCTCAGCCGTTCGCGCGCAGCCTCTGGAGCGCAGGGTGGCGAGGCTACTTGGTGCCATTGCACCGCCCTCGCGGCATCCCTTATTTTCAAATCCGAAAGTTTGGAAAAAAACCCTTATTTTCAAATCCGAAAGTTGACAGCTATGGACTAGCCATCGATAGAACTTTGCCTCCTCCAGAAATTCGCACAATCCTCTTTTAAAGCCATCCAAGCTGGTGGCCGTCGCTACGTCCTTGGCTTCTCGCAAGAAGGAACCGCCTGAAGGCCCTCGGAGCTGGACCTCAGTGTCCGGGCTGAACGATGGGGGTGGAGACGCTCCTTCAGGTCTACAGGGCCATTTAGGGCTTTCAAGGTCAGCACCAGCACTTTGAATTGTCCTCAGAAACGTCCTGGGAGCCAATGGAGGTCTTTCAGGACCGGTGTTATGTGGTCCCGGCGGCCGCTCCCAGTCCCCAGTCTAGCTGCCGCATTCTGGATTAATTGCAGTTTCTGGGTCACCTGCAAAGGGAGCCCCACGGAGAGCACATTGCAGCTCTATGTATAGTGGGAAGAATGGGGAGGATCCTTTCCTGGCTGCCCAAGACCCCACTAGCAGGTCACGGATATCTGTACTGGGCAAATACTATGGCTTTTATTATTATAATGAGAATAAATAAATAAGAATAACAATGTGCGCCCCACCACCGAGACCATTCCATTGTAACTATCCAACCTCCCAAAATTTCAACACCTCTTGCGATGGTTTGACCCCTTTCCGTTTTAACAGTACAAATTCTACAAATACCTTCCGTATCTCCTCCAAAACAATTTCTCCTGCATGTTCCCCGCCTTACCTTAACGGCACGTGTTATCATTAATAGCTAAAAGGTAAAGGTAAAGGGACCCCTGACCATTAGGTCCAGTCGCGGACTCTGGGGTTGCAGCGCTCATCTCGCTTTATTGGCCGAGAGCCGGCGTACAGCTTCCGGGTCATGTGGCCAGCATGACTAAGCCGCTTCTGGCGAACCAGAGCAGCGCACGGAAACGCCGTTTACCTTCCCACCAGAGCGGTTCCTATTTATCTACTTGCACTTTGACGTGCTTCCGAACTGCTAGGTGGGCAGGAGCAGGGACCGAGCAACGGGAGCTCACCCAGTTGCGGGGATTCGAACCTGCTTGGCAGGGGGTTGGACTGGATGGCCCTTGTGGTGTCTTTCAACTCAATGATTCTATGAAACACCAACCTTCTGATCGTCAAGCCCTAGGCCAGTGATGGCTAACCTTGACACTCCAGATGTTTTGGGACTACAACTCCCATCATCCCTGACCACTGGTCCTGTTAGCTAGGGATGATGGGAGTTGTAGTTCCAAAACATCTGGGGTGTCAAGGTTAGCCATCACTGCCCTAGGCTCTGTGGTTTAACCCACAGTGCCACCTGCGTCCCTTTACCTAAGGCCTAGAGCCTGCCAAATGTGTCCCCCATGCCGCTCTATTTGGCCCTTGAAACTCTCCCCGGGCCACACTCCTCACCCTGCTTTGCACCCCCCCCCAAGTGTTTTGGCTCGGCTGCGATGTGCTCTTGAACCCTGTGCCAAAGGGTGGGGGATGGGATAGAGAGGTTTCTGCATGCAGAAACTGGGACTGGAAGGGAACTCCAAAGGTCATCCAGCCCAGCCCCCTGCAACGTAGGGAGTGCTGGCATCAAGATCTCCGGCGAAGGTGAGGCTGCTCATTTCCGAGGCACCCCGTCCCCCCGTCAAACCAGATTTACGTTGGGTTTCCCCGCTCTGCTTTTTGCCCCTGGCTCCGCCCACCACTGCCAGGTGGCCCTCGGAAGGTTGCCCAGGAGGGAACGCGGCCCTCGGGCAACAGGAGTTACCCCCCCTCCCTCCTGCTGCAAACCCAGAAATCCCAGCCTCTTCCTTTTCCCAGCGCCGGCTGAAACCCCGCAGCCAGCAAGTTGTTGCCAGCCAGGGTTTCTAGACTCGCGGCAGATGGTTCTCTGTTTGTCTAGCTGGGCTTGTTTGGCCTGGAATGATCGGGAATGGCAGATGCTCCCGGCTCTGGCATCACCCTCTTCCTTGGCACAAGGCTTCCTTCCTCCCAAACCAGCCTCGAATCCTAGAACGCCCAGAGAGACGCGAAAGGATTCGAGGGAGCCCTCCCTGTTCCCACGAATAACCTCAGCGCCAGCTCCCCGGAGGGCTGGGTGAATCACAGGATCCCGGCAGAGGGCTGCCCCCGGCTGTTTTAATATTAGGCTGCCACAGTGGGGGGCTAGTGCTGATTGCAGCAAGCCAGGAGGTCAGCTTTGCAAGACCTGAGTTGCTGCTATGGGGCCAGAGGTCCGGGACAGATGCTTAGGTGTTTTGTCAAAGGGAAGGAACTGACCAGGATCTGCACTGCTGGATCAAAAGTAAATTCATTCATAGAAGACTGGCAAACGAAAATGATGGACTATATGGAACTTGCCGAAATGACCGGAAGACTCCGCGACCAGAGGGAGGAGACGGTGGAAAAAGACTGGAAAAAACTAAAAGACTATTTTAAAAAGCATTGTAAGATTTAAAGGTTGAAATAAAAGTTGGATTATATAAGAGACTGCAGATTAAACACACAGTATGATGTATTAAGGATAGATGACTTAGATTAAAACTATTGAGTAAGGAAAGATCATTAGTGTGACTTATAAAAGATGTTCAAAGATGTTAAGAGATTACTAAGATGATATAAAATGAAACGCAGCGGGGGGGACATGAGGAAGTCACCCCAAAGCTGTGTATAAAAAATGGAGGGGAAAATAGAATGTATGTTGTGTATGCTTATTTGACTATATATTAGAAATTATGTTAGAAAGGATTATTCTTTTCATTGTTTGTTAATTGTATGTTTAATTTAAAAACCCAATAAAATTCTTGTAAAAAAAAAAAAAGTACATTCATTCATTCATTCATTCATTGAATTTATATACTGCCCTATACCTGGAGGTCTCAGGGCAGTTCACAAAATAAGACCATAATACAGAAAATCAAAATAAAAACAATAATCCAATAACCCTCCCCTCCAAAAAGAGCCACGTTTTAAAGGGTATATGGTGTTGATCAGGTCAGCCAAAGGCCTGGTTAAAAAGGAATGTTTTTGCCTCGTGCCTGAAGCTGTTTAGTGAAGGCGCCAGGCGAGCTTCCCTGGGGAGAGCACCCCACAGACGGGGAGCCACTACAGAGAAGGCCCCGTTCTCGTGCTGCCACCCTCCGGACCTCACAAGCAGGGGGCACACGAAGGAAGGACTCAGAAGATGATCTCAGGTAGGCTTATATGGAAAGAGGCGGTCCTTGAGGAATGGCGGTCTATTTAAGGCTTTATAGGTCAAAACCAGCAATTTGAATTGGGCCTGGAAACTAATGGGTAGCCAGTGCAGTTAGACCAGGATCTGTGTAATAGGCTCAAAGTGTCTTGCTGTCCGGTGAGCAACCTGGTGGCTGAATTCTGCACCGGCTGAAGTTTCCGAACCGTCTCCAGAGGCAGCCCTACGTAGAACGCACTGCAGTAATCTAACATTGAGGTTACCAGAGCACAGACGACAGGAGTTAAGCTATCCCTGTCCAGATAGGGGCGTAGCTGGGCCACTGGCCGAAGGTGATGGAAGGCACTCCGGGCCATTGAGGCCACTCTCTCTCCCTCCCTCTCTCTCTCTGGACGAATCCGGCAACTCAGTTCTTGCAACAGCCTCCCACAAATGCCCCTTTTAACCAATAATAATAATAATAATAATAATAATAATAATAATAATAATTTATTATTTATACCCTGCCCATCTGGCTGGGTCTCCCCAGCCACTCTGGGCGGCTTCCAACAGAACATTAAAATACAATAATCTATTAAACATTAAAAGCCTCCCTAAACAGGGCTGCCTTCAGATGTCTTCTAAAGGTCTGGTAGCTGTTGTTCTCTTTGACATCTGAAGGGAGGGCGTTCCACAGGGCAGGCGCCACCACCGAGAAGGCCCTCTGCCTGGTTCCCTGCAACTTGGCTTCTCGTAGTGAGGGAACCGCCAGAAGGCCCTCGGAGCTGGACCTCAGTGTCCGGGCAGAATGATGGGGGTGGAGACGCTCCTTCAGGTATACTGGACTGAAGCCATTTAGGGCTTTAAAGGTCAGCACCAACACTTTGAATTGTGCTCAGAAACGTACTGGGAGCCAATGGAGGTCTTTCAGGACTGGTGTTATGTGGTCTCGGTGGCCGCTCCCAGTCACCAGTCTGGCTGCCGCATTCTGGATTAGTTGTAGTTTCCGGGTCACCTTCAAAGGTAGCCCCACGTAGAGCGCATGGCAGTAGTCCAAGCAGGAGATAACTAGAGCATGCACCACTCTGGCCAGTCTGCGGGCAGGGAGGGTCTCATCCTGCGTACCAGATGGAGCTGCCCTGGATACAGAATTAACCTGCGCCTCCATGGACAGCTGTGAGTCCAGAATGACTCCCAGGCTGCGCACCTGGTCCTTCAGGGGCACGGTTACCCCATTCAGGACCAGGGAGTCCCCCACTCTATTCAATGCACCTTGGGAATCAAACCGGCAAATACTGAACCATGTGACCTAACTTGTTTGCCTTTTGGGTAGCGCTCGGAGGGTGACGGGAAAGGGCGCAGAGTCCCAAGTCCTTAAAACCCTCCTCTGATGTTCCTGGCTTTGGGGAAGGGGCAGGGTGCTTTGGTTGCAGAAACAAAACACACACACACACACACTAGCTGGCTGTGTAGAACCCGAAGGAAAGATTGCAGGATGAGCAGGCGGTGATTAAGCCCGATGCGATGGCATGACCTTGAGTCAGATGTCCTGGTGGGTTAACGCTCCGCCCCCGAAAGGTGTGGCCCCCCCAGAGGCCGTGACGTGCCATGACTGTCACGCAGGAACACGGGGGCCGGCTCATAGCCTCCGCATTCCCACGCCAGGGAGTAGTTGCAAGGCCTGGCGATCTCCCACTTGGACCGCAGCCAGGAATGCAACGTTGCCCGCCCAGCCCCGGGGAGCTGAGAAATCTCTCTCTCTCGCACACACAAAACATGCCTTTGTGTGTCGGTGTGTTTGGCGCACACATGTTTCCTTAATATTCTCGGGACGGCGGCCAGGGAACCACTCAGCCGATTGTTGTTGATCTGCGGAACTCCCTCCCGCAGGAGGCAGGGACGGCCACCAATGGTTGAAGGCAGAAATGGTTCTGAATGCCAGAATCTGGTCGGCCACTGCGATAGCAAGATGCTGGACTAGGTGGGCCCCGTTTGGCCTGATCCAGAAGGCTCTTCTTAGGCTCTTGGCGGGAATAATAATAATAATAATAATAATAATAATAATAATAATAATAATAATAATAAATTTATACCCCGCCCATCTGGCTGGGTTTCCCCAGCCACTCTGGGCGGCTCCCAACAGAATTAAAAGCACAATGAAATATCAAACATTAAAAGCTTCCCTAAACAGGGCTGCCTTCAGATCTCTTCTAAAAGTCAGATAGTTGCTTATTTCCTTGACATCTGGTGGGAAGGCGTTCCACAGGGCGGGCGCCACCACCGAGAAGGCCCTCTGCCTGGTTCCCTGTAACCTCGCTTCTCGCAGGGAGGGAACCGCCAGAAGGCTCTCAGAGCTGGACCTTTGTGTCCGGGCTGGACGGTGGGGGTGGAGACGCTCCTTCAGGTATACAGGACCGAGGCCGTTTAGGGCTTTAAAGGTCAGCACCAACACTTTGAATTGTGCTCGGAAACGTACTGAGAGCCAATGGAGGTTTTTCAGGACCGGTGTTATGTGGTCCCGGCGGCCGCTCCCAGTCACCAGTCTAGCTGCCGCATTCTGGATTAATTGCAGTTTCTGGGTCACCTTCAAAGGTAGCCCCACGTTGAGCGCATGGCAGTAGTCCGAGCGGGAGATAACCAGAGCATGCACCACTCTGGCCAGGCAGAGTGTTGGTCTCTAAGGTGCTACTGGAAGGAATTTTTTTATGAGTCAGCCTGCCTGTCTCCTCTACCGCCCCCCCCCCCAGCCTGCTTTTCTGCCCCCTCTGCTTCCCCCCCACAATGACTAGAGACACTGCAATTCCTCTCCCTGGTTTTTCCACCCTCTCCTCCGAAATAATGGCCCTCATTATCTCAATTTCGCAGGATTAGAAAGGCAAGGTCTCGAAGCAGGAAGAGATTCCTGGAGGCACCCGTCAAGGGCTGAGAATAGAAACAAGGCGGCCGGGATTCCTTTAACCACTGCGCCACACTTCCTGGGTGCCCGGCAACGGGGCGGGTGGCTCATCGGGGCTCCGGTCGCTGCAAACAGGGAGCTGGGTCAGGAATGGGGTTGGAGCCTGGGAAGTGACTCAGGTATTGTGCCTCTTGCACAACAGTTTCCTGGGGCATGTCTGCTCAGTAGGCCGCAAGCTTTCTAGTCCTCAAGATTCAAAATATGTGTTTGGGGTGCAGGCAGGGACCCAGGAACGACCCGGGTGGGAGGCAAAGAAATGCATATTTTCTAAACTTTCTGAAGGCCCATCTAAGCAGCTTCTGAAGGGCACTTGCTGGAGACCCCAGGAGGGGAGATTGCTATTATTGATCCTCCTTCCTGAGACTGTACTTCCTGAGAGTTCTAAGGAAAAACCATCTTCCGCAAAAGCTGCTGCTTGCCTTCTATCCCTGTGCCATTGAGAGCGTGCTCACTTATGGCTTATGTGTGTG
The DNA here is from genome assembly GCA_034642065.1 of Darevskia nairensis. Lineage (NCBI taxonomy): Eukaryota > Metazoa > Chordata > Lepidosauria > Squamata > Lacertidae > Darevskia > Darevskia nairensis. The sequence goes on along the minus strand of JAWWNI010001453.1, from coordinate 55,104 downwards.
GTACGGAAGCTGTACTACCCAGGACAGGATGGGGTTGGGCAGAGTTGTGAAGGCAGCAGAGAGCATTGTTGGCTGCTCGCTCTCCACCTTAGAGCAGATTTATGCCACGAGGTGCCACAGAAAGGCACTGGACATAGTGAAAGATCCATCGCATCCTGGTCACCGTCTCTTTGAACTTTTGCCATCGGGACGGAGATACAGGACGATGACGACAAGAACAAGCCGTCTTAGAAACAGCTTCTTCTCCAGAGCGATCGCGGCCTTGAATGGGACGCCTGGACTTTGAAGTCATCTAATCTTACCTGTTATGCTTTATCATTGTATGGTTTTAATCAGAGTGTATGGTTTTAATCAGTGTTTTTGTAGTTGTTTTGTCTTGCGTGGAGTGCCCTATCTGGGTGGATGGAGCAGCCAAGTAATTTCGTTGTTCCCGAAGGGGACAATGACAATAAAATATATTCTGTTCTGTTCTGTTCTGTTCTGTTCTGTTCTGTTCTGTTCTTGCAGACCTTCCTAAGTGTCTCTATTTCCCAGGGACAGTCCCCAGTTTACAGAAGCCGTCCCGGTTTGTGATTTGATCCTGCTTTCCCTTAGGACGTCCCTGTTTCCATTGGGGAAATGTTAGAGGGTCTGGAGTTATGCGACACCCCCCTGCCCCGCCCCCCGAGCCAAGGAGATCAGAAACTACACAACCTTCAGAAAGGCGTCTGAAGGGTGCCCTGGTTAGGGAAGTTTTTAAGCATTTAATTGGGAACATATAAATAATAAAATCACGACGATGGGATAGGACATCCCTATTTTCATCGGAGAAATGTCTGAAGGCAGCCCTGCTTAGGGAAGTTTTTAATGTTTGATGTTTTATCGTGTTTTTAATATTCTGCTGGGAGATGCCCAGAGTGGCTAATAATAACAAACAAACAAACAAACAAACAAACAATTCTTATTATTCTTATTATTATTATTATTATTATTATTGAACCTGGGACCTTTTCTAAGCAACGCAGGTGTTCTGCCACTGAGCCACAGACCTCCCCTTGGGGATAAATCAAGGCTCTAGTCCTCATAGAACTATGAGGCCAATATAAACAATATTATAAACAGTAAGAAGCCAACAGAAATAAAACAGCCAGCTGCCTTTATAACGGCAAGATGCCGGCTTCCAATACCCGAAGGGCTGTCCTGCGGAAGATGGAACAAGCTTTTTTTCTCCCGCTCCGGAGGGTAGGACTTGAACCCAGGGCCTCAAGTTACGAGAAAGGGAGATTCCAACTCAGCTTGACTGTGGAACGGTCTCTCTCTCTCGGGAAGGTGGCGGCCTCTCCTTCCTTGGAGGTTTTTAAGCAGAGGTTGAGTGGCCATCCGTCAGGGATGCTTTAAGCTGAGATTCCTGCGCTGCCGGGGGTTGGACTAGATGACCGCTGGGGGTCCCGTCCACCAGCTCTATGATTCTTGAGCATTCTGCATTCAAAGCAGGGGCCCTTGGGCCGAGCTGCAAACCTCCCCAGATTCAAGTGCTGGCCTGTTGAGAACAGGATGCTGTTGACTAGATGTGGCCCCTTTGGCCTGATCCTGCCCTGAGGCTCTTTTGACATTCTTTCCTTTAATTTAATTCTGGGCAGGGCCTTGGTGGGCTTCTGGTGAGGTGTGTGTGTGTGCAGGGAGCAGAGAGGTCCAGCCGTTGCCCACCCTCCCAAGGGAGGACCCCAGTTGAGCAAACCCAGAAGAATGAAAGCCCTGCTCTGTTTCATTATTTTACAAATGCCTGAATCACCTGTCTGCCTCGGAGGGGGATGTAGCATCCTTGCAAAACAACAGATGCAAATCGATGCAAAACATCAATTAAGCACCTTTAAAAGGAGAACAAAAAAACCCAGGATTTAACATCCATTCAGGAAACAAGCACCCTCCTTTTTTCTTTTTTACATCTTGCCTGAAGCTAGGCAGGGTGGGGGTCTACAAAGACCCCCCCAAGAAACCAGTGGGGAGCACTGCTTATCCCCACCCCACCCAAAATCTCCCTGGAATTCTGTGATATTATCCTGTCTCTAAAACTGATGATGAGGTGGTTCAGCGAGGGGCGTGGCCTGCAGACAGGGGGCGTGGCCTGGGGACAGAGAGACCAAGAAGGTTTGGGTTAGGGACTTGGGGTCACCCCACCCCAGCAACAAACAAAACTTAACCATGGGTCTCTCCCGCCTGCCTCCTCCTCCCCCCCCCAATGCAAATCTATTTTTACTCCAGTTTATTTCTGAGCGTTGCTTGCCGCCTGGCATAATTCAGCATGGGAGAGGTCCCTGCCCCGAGGAGCCTACAATCTACAATTAAACACAAGGGAGAGAGGAGAAAGGGAGGAGACGCTGTCGCCCCCAAAAACTGCTGGTGTCATCAGAGGCAGAGGTGCTTCTGAAGAGCAGAGGGGGGTGGTCTCTCCTTCCTTGGCGGTTTCAAAGCAAAAGTTGGATGGCCACCCGCCATGGATTCTTTTTAGCTGTGATGTTGTTGTTTAGTGGTTTAGTCGTGTCCGCCTCTTCGTGACCCCCTGGACCAGAGCACGCCAGGCCCTCCTGTCTTCCACTGCCTATCATCTATCTATCTATCTATCTATCTATCTATCTATCTATCTATCTATCTGCCTGTTGTTGTTGTTTAGTGGTTTAGTCGTGTCCGCCTCTTCGTGACCCCCTGGACCAGAGCACGCCAGGCACTCCTGTCTTCCCTGCCTCCAGCAGTTTGGTCAGACTCATGTTGGTAGCTTCGAGAACACTGTCCAACCATCTCGTCCTCTGTCGTCCCCTTCTCCTTGTGCCCTCCATCTTTCCCAACATCAGGGTCTTTTCCAGGGAGTCTTCTCTTCTCCTGAGGTGGCCAAAGTCTTGGAGCCTCAGCTTCAGGATCTGTCCTTCCAGTGAGCACTCAAGGCTGATTTCCTTCAGAATGGAGAGGTTTGATCTTCTTGCAGTCCATGGGACTCTCAAGAGTCTCCTCCAGCACCAGAATTCAAAAGCATCAATTCTTCAGCGATCAGCCTTCTTGATGGTCCAGCTCTCACTTCTCAAGGAATAGGACGTCCCTATTTTCATGGGAGAAATGTTGGAGGGGATGGGATTTGTTGTTTAGTCATTTAGTCGTGTCCGCCTCTTCGTGACCCCCTGGACCAGAGCACGCCAGGCGCTCCTGTCTTCCACTGCCTATCATCTATCTATCTATCTATCTATCTATCTATCTATCTATCTGCCTGTTGTTGTTGTTTAGTCGTTTAGTCGTGTCCGCCTCTTCGTGACCCCCTGGACCAGAGCACGCCAGGCCCTCCTGTCTTCCACTGCCTATCATCTATCTATCTATCTATCTATCTATCTATCTATCTATCTATCTATCTATCTATCTATCTATCTATCTATCTATCTATCTATCTATCCATCTATCTACCAGGCCCTCCTGTCTTCCACTGCCTCCTGCAGTTTGGTCAAACTCATGTTAGTGGCTTCGAGAACACTGTCCAACCATCTCGTCCTCTGTCGTCCCCTTCTCCGTGTGCCCTCCATCTTTCCCAACATCAGGGACTTCTCTTCTCCTGAGGTGGCCAAAGTCTTGGAGCCTTAACCTCAGGATCTGTCCTTCTAGTGAGCACTCAGGGCTGCTTTCCTTCAGAATGGAGAGGTTTGATCTTCTTGCAGTCCATGGGACTCTCAAGAGTCTCCTCCAGCACCAGAATTCAAAAGCATCAATTCTTCAGCGATCAGCCTTCTTGATGGTCCAGCTCTCACTTCTCAAGGAATAGGACGTCCCTATTTTCATGGGAGAAATGTTGGAGGGGATGGGATTTGTTGTTTAGTCATTTAGTCGTGTCCGCCTCTTCGTGACCCCCTGGACCAGAGCACGCCAGGCGCTCCTGTCTTCCGTTCAGCCAGGACACTGAAGTCCAGTGCTGAGGGTCTTCTGGTAGTTCCCTCCCTGTGAGAAGCGAGGTTACAGGGAACCAGGCAGAGGGCCTTCTTGGTGGTGGCGCCCGCCCTGTGAACGCCCTCCCGTCAGATGTCAAGGAAATCAACAACTACCTGACTTTTAGAAGACATCTGAAGGCAGCCCTGTTTAGGGAAGTTTTTAATGACAGATGTTTTAATGTATTTTTAATCTTTTGTTGGGAGCCACCCAGAGTGGCTAGGGAAACCCAGCCAGATGGGCGCAGTATAAATATTATTATTATTATTATTATTATTATTATTATTCTGAAGAAGTGTGCATGCACACGAAAGCTCATACCAAGAACAAACTTAGTTGGTCTCTAAGGTGCTACTGGAAGGATTTTTTTTATATACAGGTACTAAAAAATAAACATTGCTAGCTCACGGCAAGGGATAAGCTTTGCAAAACATGAGCTGCCAGCTCAGGACAAAAGGCGTAAACATTGCAAAACACCTCCGGCCTCCTTCTCTTCGGCCTCCTTCTCTTCGCTGCTGGAAAGCTTCAGGGCAAACTCTGAGTCAACAACTTTGTTTTTCCTGCCCAACGTAGTCCATTAGCCGGACAGGGGATGCCAGTGCGAGACACCAGGAAGTCAGTTGTGCTTCTGTCATTAAGGGCATTTAGCAAAGTGGAGGAACATGTGTTGAGTCATTTAGCAAGGCGGTTCTGGACCGGCGGGGCAGAGGAAGGAAAAAAACAAACTGAAGAACCCAGAGCAATTAATCAGTGGAACATACTTCCTCAGGGTATTTGCCAAAGCGAGATTTCACGCCTTCTCCTCTCCCGAAGGAGTAGATGACGGATAAGGCTGGCGTCTTGTGAGATGCCAATTATTCCCAGCATTGATATGCCACCATTCACGTGCGGATCTAGTCATCTCGCCCGGGTGGGTGGGTGGGAGAGGAAGATGTTTTATCGATTCCACCTTGAAGGTGCTCGGCCGAGGTCCAGGGAGTTGCCTGTGATGTCAGAGCTGCTCTCGAAAAGGGCAGGAAGGTGGCGGAGGGTTGGAGGAGATGCTTTTGAGCATGTGCAGAGTGGCAAAGCAGGCTTCAGTAGGTGGCCGCGAGAGAGGCTTGTGCATACGCAGAAAGTCTGGGATTGATAAAATAATAATAAAAAAATTTATTATATTTTAATATTCTGTTGGAAGCCACCCAGAGTGTCTGGGGAACCACAGCCAGATGGGCAGGGTATAAATAATGAATTTATTATTGTATTGTATTGTATTGTATTGTATTGTATTGTATTGTATTGTATACATACATACATACATACATACATACATACATACATGGGGACCCAGGTGGCGCTGTGGGCTAAACCACAGAGCCTAGGGCTTGCCGATCAGAAGGTCGGCGGTTCGAATCCCCGCGACGGGGTGAGCTCCCATTGCTCGGTCCCAGCTCCTGCGAACCTAGCAGTTCAAAAGCACGTCAAAGTGCAAGTAGATAAATAGGTACCGCTCCGGCAGGAAGGTAGACGGCGTTTCCGTGCGCTGCTCTGGTTCGCCAGAAGCGGCTTTGTCATGCTGGCCACATGATCTGGAAGCTGTACGCCGGCTCTTGGCCAATAAAACGAGATGAGCGGCGCAACCCCAGAGTCGGACACGACTGGACCTAATGGTCAGGGGTCCCTTTACCTTTACATACATACATACATACATACATACATACATACATACCCTGCCCATCTGGCTGGGTTTTCCCCAGACACTCTGGGCGGCTCCCAACAGAACACTAAAAACACAATAAAACATTAAGCATTAAAAACTTCCCTAAACAGGGCTGCCTTCAGATGTCTTCTAAAGGTCTGGTAGTTGTTCTCTTTGACATCTGGTGGGAGGGTGTTCCACGGGGCGGGCACCACCACCAAGAAGGCCCTCTGCCTGGTTCTCTGCAACCTCACTTCTCGCAGGGAGGGAACTGCCAGAAGGCCCTCGGAGCTGGACCTCAGTGTCCGGGCTGAGTGATGGGGGTGGAGACGCTCCTTCAGGTCTACTGGGCCATTTAGGGCTTTGAAGGTCAGCACCAACACTTTGAATTGTGCTCTTGCGTGACACATGGAGCTACTTCATAGCAACTTGAGCTTCTGGTGTGCAAGAATTGGGAAGAGCCTGATAAATGGAGAGAGCCAGTGTGGTGTAGTTGTTAAGAGCGGTGGACTCGTAATCTGGGGAACCGGATTCGCGTCTCCACTCCTCCACATGCAGCTGCTGGGTGACCTTGGGCTAGTCCCGCTTCTCTGAAGTCTCTCAGCCCCACTCACCTCGCAGAGTGTTTGTTGGGGGGCAGGAAGAGAAAGGAGAATGTGAGCCGCTTTGAGACTCCTTCGGGTAGTGATAAAGCGGGATATAAAATCCAAACTCTTCTTCTTCTCCTGGCTCCTCTGTAGAGCCTGTCCTGTCCGCAGAGAGCCACTGAGGTGGTTCAAGGAGCAACCCAAGACCGCAGGCCTGCAGAGGGAGCGCAGCCCCGTCCAGAACAGGCAACTGACCACATGGGTGCCCCCCTCTCCCCCACAACGCCTTCGCTAACCTGTCTCGCTGCCCAGATGGGAACCGCCGTCCAGATACGAGAGCTTAAGAAGAGCCTGCTGGCCAAATACACCCTCCAAAAAAACCGCCCTAGGAATCAAGATAGACTGCCTCTGGACCTGGAGGTTCCATGGGAGTGGAAGAAAAAAAGCCTGCTTGGATCAGGCCGAAGGAGGCCCATCTAAGCCCAGCATCCTGTTCTCACAGTGGCCAACCGGATGCCCCAGTGGGAAACCTGCAAGCGCTCTCTCTTTCTGCCATTTCATATTGATTGTGGAGGGCAGAGCATAGATATTTCGGCTGGTAGCCATCAACAGTCTCCTCCCCTCTTTTATAAATTAGCCCAGTCCTCTTTGAAAAGCCGCCCAGGTTGGCGGCCCATCCCTGCCCTCCTGTGGCAGTGAGTTCCGCAGGTTATCCACGTTAAGGCATAGCTGTCAACTTTCGGATTTGAAAATAAGGGATTTTCCCGAACTTTCGGATTGAAAATAAGGGATGCCGCGAGGGCGGTGCAATGGCACCAAGTAGCCTCGCCACCCTGCGCTCCAGAGGCTGCGCGCGAACGGGTGAGCGAAAGAGCGAGTGCGTAGACGGCAGGCAGGCTGTCTGTCTGGTTGGGCGTGAGGGTCTGGCTGCACAAGGCATGCAAGCTCCGCCCCCAGTCGGTCTCAGACTCCTTATTGGCAGCCGAGCAACGCAGCTGAGGAGCCTCCCTGGCCGGCAGGGAGGGAGAGGAGCTGCTTCCTTTGAAATCCGGGGAATTTAAGGGATATCAACAATCCGGGATAGCAGCAGGAAACGGCATTGGAATAAGGGAGTTTCCTGCAAAAAAAGGGAGGGTTGACAGCTATGGTTAAGGAGGGCTTCCTTTTTTAGCTGCCTTGGAGCTGTGTGAGCTAGCCAGCCAGCTGGGAAGGGATTCTTAAGATTCAGGGCGGCGGAGGATTTGCCTGCCCTGGGACCAAATCTGCAACGGCGGCTCCTCCTTCCGCCCCCACAGCCGTGGGGTGCAAACGCGCCGGAAGATTAAAACCCCTCCCGCCCTGCCTCGTCTCGGAATGCGCCTGCCCACTCAAGGATGATGAGATGCGTTTCTGAGGGCGATTGAGGTCTATTTACACCTGCAGGAGCTCTGAGAAATCACCTCTTGGGAGAGCACCCATGTACAAGAGCTGTCTATCTGAGAAATGGCCGCTGGTGAACACCGACAATGGAAGAATGAAGAATGAACTTAATGGAGTACGCAGAATTGGACAAAATGACGGGGAGAATCCAAGAACAGCGGGACCAGGAGTTCATCAAAGACTGGACTAAATTTGCAGACCATTTAAAGGAAAATATTCAATTGAATACATTGGTAGGACTACAAGAAGCTTTCTAGATCCAAGGAAGAAATATCATTGTTAGTATGGACTTATAGCGATTAACTTGGAGAGAAATATAACAGAACAAGGATTGATGTAAGAAATATAAATGTAAGATATGAATATCAGAAAGTCACAAGGAAGGTTTGAAGGAAGTCACGGCTATAAAAACAGCCAAAAAGGTATAAGAAGAGTAGAGAATATGGGAATTGTATTACTGTATTTGTATAAAATTAATAAAAATGATTTATAAAAAAGAAGAGAGAAATGGCCGCTGGCGAGGAGAGGCAAAAACAGAGCAAAGGTCTCTTCCCCCCCCCCCCCCCCTTGTTGAAGGCAACAGTTAAAATACATCAAAATAACACAGATTAAAAACTTCCCTAAACAGGGCTGCCTTCAGGTATTTCCTAAATGTTATGTAGTTGTTGATCCCTTTGACCTCTGCTGGGAGGGCGTTCCACAGGGTGGGCACCACTACCGAGAAGGCCCTCTGCCTGGTTCCCTGTAGCTTTGCTTCTCGCAGGGAGGGAACCGCCAGAAGGCCCTCGGAGCTGGACCTCAGTGTCCGGGCTGAACGGTGGGGGTGGAGACGCTCCTTCAGGTATACAGGACCGAGGCCGTTTAGGGCTTGAAAGGTCAGCACCAACCCTTTGAATTGTGCTCGGAAACGTACTGGGAGCCAATGGAGGTCTTTCAGGACCGGTGTTATGTGGTCCCGGCGGCCACTCCCAGTCTCCAGTCTAGCTGCGGCATTCTGGATTAATTGCAGTTTCCGGGTCACCTTCAAAGGCAGCCCCACGTAGAGCGCATGGCAGTAGTCCAAGCGGGAGATAACCAGAGCATGCACCACTCTGGCCAGACAGACTGCGGGCAGGGAGGGTCTCATCCTGCATACCAGATGGAGCTGCCCTGGACACAGAATTGACCTGCACCTCCATGGACGGCTGTGAGTCCAAAATGACTCCCAGGCTGCGCACCTGGTCCTTCAGGGGCACAGTTACCCCATTCAGGACCAGGGAGTCTCCCACGCCCGCTCGCACCCTGTCCCCCGGCCCCTGAGCTTCTCGAACCCAAAGCCACGCCACCTCTGTCCATCCCGGCAGGAGCGCCGTAACCTCCCGGCGGCCTGTGACGGATCGCCACTCCTGGGCCACCTGTCTGCCTTGGATGCTCTCCCCACCCCCGCCTGTCCGCAGCCCATCTGCCAACCCAAACAATGGCTGGACATCCTGCAGAAGGAAAACCAGGATGTGCCGAACTGGGGGAAATGGTCTTTCAGGCCTGCTGTGGGTTCCTGGCAGGAAGAGCGAGCTGGGGGGGGGGGCTTCTCTAGAGTAAACACGGGGTGGGGTGGTGGTGGGCCTGCGTGACTTAATCACACGTGTGTTTCCGAGGGGGGAGACCGTTCCGCTGCCAAAACAGCTCTTGCGGCCGGAAAGCCCTTCCCGATATCGGAATCTTGCGACTTGGAAGCCGTGGGTTCGAGTCCCGCCGCCTGCTTAGCCGCTGCGAGGCCTGGACTGGCTGGGCCACTGGGCTGATCCAGTAGGCTCCTCTCATCATCATCATCATCCTTATTAGTGTTTAGGGGTACTCTCATTTTGACTCAAGGGACCCAGGTGGCGCTGTGGGTTAAACCACAGAGCCTAGGGCTTGCTGATCAGAAGGCCGGCGGTTCGAATCCCTGCGACGGGGTGAGCTCCCGTTGCTCGGTCCCTGCTCCTGCCCACCTAGCAGTTCAAAAGCACATCAAAGTGCAAGTAGATAAATAGGTACCACTCCGGCGGGAAGGTGAACGGCGTTTCCGTGCGCTGCTCTGGTTCGCCAGAAGCGGCTTAGTCCTGCTGGCCACATGACCCGGAAGCTGTACGCTGGCTCCCTCGGCCAGTAGAGCGAGATGAGCGCCGCAACCCCAGAGTCGTCCACGACTGGACCTAATGGTCAGGGGTACCATTACCTTTAGCTTTACATTTTGACTCAAGAAAATCGCCATTTTACGGTTCAAATCGGGGGAAATGAATACAGCAAATGGACAAAAGTACAGAGATTCAGTGGTGTCCAAACGTTTTGCAAAGAGGGCCAGATTTGATGAAGTGAAGGGCCGCGAGGGCTGACCAAAGGACCCTGTCCATCTGACTGGGTTGTCCCTACGTCCTCAACACTCTGCTCTTGTTCCTGGAGGAGAAATTCTAGGAATGGGAGTTGAGTGATTCAGCCGACTGGTTTTCTCTCTCTTTTTTTCGTGGGGGTGGGGGGTGGGAATCTTAATTGTCAGAAGGCACACCCCGTCTCCCCAAGCAGCACCCACCGAGGGGCGAGTCGGAGCAGGAGGCGTTGGAGGGTGGGAGAGAGAGAGAGAGGAAGGGCAGGGGTTAAGTGGGTGGTTCCTGCTGGGTGGCAGCTGTTCAGGGCTCAGCCGGCAGCACCCACACCCTGTCGTTAGGCCTTGGAAGGGAGAGGGCAGAGCAAAAGAGAGGGGGAGAAAGGGGAGAGGGAGCAGCTGGTTGGCATGCAGAACGCCCCACCTTCAACCCCCGCTGGCGTCTGGGAGAAAGCGCCCTTGTCTGGAAATCGGAGAGCTGCTGCCAGCCCGTGCAAGCCTGTATCCTCTGCAACAATGAATCATAGAATCATAGAATCCTAGAGTTGGAAGAGACCCCAAGGGCCATCCAGTCCAACCCCCTGCCAAGCAGGAAACACCATCAAAGCATTTCTGACAGGTGGCTGTCAAGCCTCTGCTTAAAGACTTCCAAAGAAGGAGACTCCACCACACTCCTTGGCAGCAAATCCCACTGTCGAACAGCTCTTACTGTCAGGAAGTTCTTCCTAATGTTTAGGTGGAATCTTCTTTCTTGTGGTTTGAATCCATTGCTCCGTGTCCGCTTCTCTGGAGCAGCAGAAAACAACCTTTCTCCATCCTTTTATATATATTTGAACATGGCTATCATATCACCCCTGAACCTTCTCTTCTCCAGGCTAAACATACCCAGCTCCCTAAGCCGTTCCTCATAAGGCATCGTTTCCAGGCCTTTGACCATTTTGGTTGCCCTCCTCTGGACACGTTCCAGCTTGTCCGTATCCTTCTTGAACTGTGGTGCCCAGAATTGGACACAGTATTCCAGGTGAGGTCTGACCAGAGCGGAATACAGTGGTACTATTCCTTCCCTTGATCTAGATGCTATACTCCTATGGATGCAGCCCAGAATTGCATGGGCTTTTTGAGCTGCTGCATCACACTGTTGACTCATGTCAAGTTTATGGTCTACCAAGACTCCTAGATCCTTTTCACATGTACTGCTCTCAAGCCAGGTGTCACCCATCCTGTATTGGTGCCTTTCATTTTTTTGGCCCAAGTGAGGGCTAGAAACTTATTCTGCACTTGCGTTGAGTGCAGAAGGGCCCCCGGTGTTTCCAGAAGAGATTCCCTTTTTGGAGAGCTGCTGCCAGTCATGCTAAGCCTCCTAGACCCACGGCTCTCCTATGCTCCTGTTTAAATCGTGTGCACCATGAGGACCAGAATCTTGCCTTGGGCTCAGGGAAGAGCTACAGCTTGGCAGTAGGGCTTTGCATGCCTCAAGTCCCAGGTCCAATTCCTGCTGGCATCTCCGGGTAGGGCTAGAGACTCCCGAGACGGAAACCCTGGAGATTCGCTGCTGCCAGTCAGTGCAGGCAATATGCAGCTAGATGGCTCGGCACAATGCAGCGAGCGCCCTGTTTAAAGCTGCCTTTTCCTTGGGTGTGCATGCCAACTGGGAGCAAGAGGCCACCCCAGCTGGGTGCCATTGCCGCCGCCTCTCGGCCTGAACTACCTCGCAGGCCTGTCGCGAGGGTAAACAACTAGGAAGAAGCCACACACCACCCCTTTGAGGTCTTTGCACGGAAGGCAGTACATCAATTTAATCTGCGTCTCGGGAAGCAATTTGCCTGTGCGCCCGTGGGTCTGAACACTTTTTGGGATATCTGGGGAGGGTGGGGAAACACTGGCCTGCGATCGCCCCAATTGGAGAACAGCCTTTACCAATGGCGTCGTGGGCTTTGAAGACTCTCGAACTCAGGACGCGAGGGAGGAACGTGCTAAGAGGAAGGCACGGTTGGCAAACCCTCACTGGGATCAACACCTGGCCGGAGACCTATGTCCCCACTGTGGAAGGACGTGCGGATCCAGAACTGGCCTCCACAGTCACTTACGGACTCGTTAAAACCGTGTTTATGGAAGACAATCTCACTCGGCTACGAGGGATCGCCAAAGAAGAATGTGTCTTCGTCAACATTTGGACGCTGGGCAGCATTTTGAACCGAGGCGGCGACTTTGCCCGAGTTCCGGACCCGTGAACAGGAAAGGAACTCTGCACGTGACCTGCGGCACCCTTTTCGCCACCAACGCAACAGAGCGACGGGTTCTCAACGGCCTTTGCAGCAACCCTGGCTGGGGAAAAATGGAAACTCCGTTCGGAGGAGTGGGGATATTTTGGATCGGAGAATACGTACAAAGGCCCCTTTCAAGCCCTCCCCCAGAGGGGAATCTTGGGTGGGTGGGGGGAGAGAGCTGAGGTCAGGAACCGCAGGGTGCCCTTTTACAGCTGTCTATTTATATCTGCTGATGGCCGGGGAGGTCTTGTGGCCTTTGCAGCAGAAAAATCTCCCGCACCAAGGCAGTTATATGGCACTCCTAAAGGCTGCCCCAAGGACGTGGGTGGCGCTGTGGGTTAAACCACAGAGCCTAGGGCTTGCCCATCAGAAGGTCGGCGGTTCGAATCCCCGCGACGGGGTGAGCTCCCGTTGCTCGGTCCCAGCTCCTGCCCACCTAGCAGTTCGAAAGCATGTCAAAGTGCAAGTAGATAAATAGGAACCGCTGCGGCGGGAAGGTAAACGGCGTTTCCATGCGCTGCTCTGGTTCGCCAGAAGCGGCTTAGTCATGCTGGCCACATGACCCGGAAGCTGTACGCCGGCTCCCTCGGCCAATAATGCGAGATGAGCGCCGCAACCCCAGAGTCGTCCGCGACTGGATCTAATTTGGTCCAGTCCCAATTTTAGAGATAAAGGTAAAGGGACCCCTGACTATTAGGTCCAGTCGTGGACAGGGGCGTACCCAGGATCAAAACTAGGGGGGGGGGGAACCATGGTCGTTCAGATTTGCTTTGAATGGACGCTGATCATTTTTGCTTCTGGGGCTGCCTTCTGGGGGGGGCAGTTGCCCCCTCTGCCCCCCCTGGCTACGCCCATGGTCATGGACGTCTCTGGGGTTGCGGCGCTCATCTCGCATTATTGGCCGAGGGAGCCGGCGTACAGCTTCTGGGACATGTGGGAAAATAAATCAGAAGTGGAAATTGGGGGAGGCCCGGGAGGGAGGGAAGAGGGATTGTAATATGAATGTTTCGAATATGTGATGTATGTAATAATAGAAAAAGAAAATGAAATAATAATAATAAAAAAATACATGTTGCCCTTCCCCGGTGTGGGTGCGCATTCCTCCCTGTGCCCGCGGGCGCCGTTTCTACCCCGCAAGCGCCTTCCCCCCTCTGTTTCCACTGTGCGCACCTGGGGCCGGCCTCCCTCCTGCGCACTCCCGAATGTGGCAGCCAGCCAGTTGCCGCGGCAACCGCCGCCAGCCCGGGATGCCTCTGTGGGAACCTGGCCCATGGCCAAACACTCCATGTGCCGCGCCTCCCGAAGGCCGCCGTCCGTGGCAGGCAGTCAAGAAAGGAGGAGAGGCCCCAGCAGAGATGCCTCCCCCCCCAACCTCTCTCCTTTTCTCCTCCAAAGCCTGCCGTTTGCGCCTCCGCACGCCCTCCCCTCGAGGTAGGCCCCAGAGGGCCCTGCGCAAGTGGCGTCGGCGGCGCGTCTCCTCCTGCCGTATCTGGGGCCTGATCTGACCCCCCTCACACTCCTCCTCTTAATGAGGGATCTGCGCCGGGTGTGCTCCGATTCCCACTCCCTCGCGCCTGGTACCAGCTGGGCACGGCCCTGCCAGCCGCTACCAACGCCACGCCAGCAGGGCGCCACGCTCGGCACACCCAGGCGGGCGGCAGCTTCAGAGGCTGCCCTCGCCCGGCCCGGCGGGTCCCACGATCCGGCCTGGCCCTTCGGGGAACGAAGCAGAGCAAATATATATATGAAACCTGGACCCACGAACGCGCCTGCGTTTCGTTTGTGCCCGACTCGGTCGAGGAAGGCTGGGTGGGTCGCGTTGGCTTCTCGCCGCACGGCAGCCCTGCGGGGTAGGCCGACAGAAAGAACGTGCGAGTGGTCCAAAGGCTCTACCCGGAAGGGAATTCGAACCCGGGCCCCCCTCGGGTTGAATCGCAGAATTGGAAGGGACCCAAGGGTCATCTAGTCCAACCCCCTGCAGTGCTCAATGTGGGGATCGAACCCACGACCCTGAGATTAAGAGGTTCGTGCTCCGTCCCGCCTATAGAGCCCGTATTTTAGGACCGCAACACAAGCCTGGGTCGGTATGAAGCACACTGTACAGTAGAGAGTTCCTCTGGGCATATGCAGAGAGCATTTTCATGTCCCTGTTTTTTCTCCCTTCCCAAGGCTCCTGTGCCCTTCCCGTCTGTGTAACAGGCAGGGACTCAAACGGCGACTCCCCAAATAACATGGAGGTGTGTCCAGGAAAGCTGCACCGGTTGGATTCCTGCCTGTTTCCTCTTTTTTTATTTTTGAAAAATGACCCAAAAGATTAAGGACATAGGACTGGGGTATTTGGTGGGTGAGGGCAGAGTAGGCAACTCAACAGGCAGTAGGCAACTCAACACCCGCCCCGAAATGTTGTACTCCGGACGGGCAGAAATCTTATTTGCGTTCCTATCTTTTTTGGGGTGTGTTCTGCCTCCAGACGAGAAGATCGAGAGATGATATGATGCCCATCTTATCTGAATCTTATCTTATCTGAAGAGCAAGCTTGTTTCTTGCTTCGCCAGAGGGCAGGGCCTGATCCGGTGGATTCAAATGACCAAAAAGCGAGATTCCGGCTGAAAATTAGGAACAACTTAAAAGTTTGGCATTTTGACAGCGGAGCTGAGTCCCTCAGGAGGTGGTGGCCTCTCCTTCCTTGGAGGTTTTTCAGCAGAGCTTGGATGGTCATCTGTCATGGATGCTTGAGCGGAGATTCTTGCCTTGGAGCGGGTTGGACTAGATGACCTTTGGGGGATCCCTTCCAACTCCACAATTCTATGAAAATGGGCCAATTTTGCGGGGGAATTCGCAAACATCTGGAAAACGGAGCCACGGAGGGCTAGCTTCGCCCTGCAAGACTGGAAGGTACAGAACCATAGGTAAAGGTAAAGGGACCCCTGACCATTAGGTCCAGTCGTGACCGACTCTGGGGTTGCGGCGCTCATCTCGCTTTGCTGGCCAAGGGAGCCGGAGAACAGCTTCCGGGTCATGTGGCCAGCAGGACAAAGCCGCTTCTCGCGAACCAGAGCAGCGCACGGAAACGCCGTATACCTTCCCGCCAGAGAGGTACCTATTGATCTACTTGCACTTTGACGTGCTTTCGAACTGCTAGGTTGGCAGGAGCAGGGACCGAGCAACGGGAGCTCACCCCGTCGCGGGGATTCGAACCGCCGACCTTCCGATCGGCAAGCCCTAGGCTCTGTGGTTTGACCCACAGCGCCACCCGTGTCCCTTTTTTCAGAACCGTAGAATTGTGAAAGTGCAATGCAGGATTTTCTTTTGCCCAAGGTGGGGCATGAACCCACAACCCTGTGATGAAGAGTCTCATGCTCTACCGACTGAGCTATCCCAGAGAATTATTGAGCCGGGACGTAATAATAATAATAATAATAATAATAATAATAATAATAATAATAATAATTTATTCTTTATACCCCGCCCATCTGGCTGGGTTTCCCCAGCCACTCTGGGCGGCTTCCAACAGAACATTAAAAATACAATAATCTATTCAACATTAAAAGCCTCCCTAAACAGGGCTGCCTTCAGATGTCTTATAAAGGTCTGGTAGTTGTTGTTCTCTTTGACATCTGAAGGGAGGGCGTTCCACAGGGCGGGTGCAGAACCGCAGCTACAGAATCGTAGGGTTGTGGAGTCGGAAAAGGGCCCCCCAGGGCTCATGTAGCCCAACCCCAAGGCCTGCGATGCGGGCGTAAGCAAGATTCTTCCATGACCTCTTCCTGGGCCTCTTGCGAGGCCAGAAAGAGGTGCAAAGAAAACACCCAGCGCGGCTTTTCAAGCACCATCTACTGGGTGATTTGGGGGGTGGGGTGGGGGACAACGAGGCTCACACAGATCAGCAGGGAAAATGTCCCAAGAAAGAATGCAAAAGGGTGACTTTGCGGTCACGGGATCTGCTTTTACGCACTTGCCGCCACCTCTTCCTTTTTTCCGGCAAAACACACACAGCGGATTGAGGCCGAAAAGCCGGTTCTAGCCAGAGGGTGGGAGCAAGGTTATCTATGCCCAAGGGCACCCGAGCCGGGGCAACAGGGCACAGGATAATGTCCTTTCCGCCCCCGCGGGAAATTGCGGGCGGAGGAGGGGGGCAGTGGGAAGTTGTGGAACAATTAGCAAAGCCGAGGGTTACTCATTAAAAGTTGGGAATAACAAGACGGAGGAGGAAGAGGAAGGGGGGCGGCGCGAAATGTCCTTCAGAGGGCCGGCAAGGTTGACTTTCCTGCTTGGACTTGGGCAAAAGTTTGCCCCAGGGCAAAATCCGGCCAAATGTGGCCCTCGGGACCTCTCCCCCTGGCCCCAGGAACCCTCCCCAGGCCACAGGCTCTCCGTAGCTGGGTTACGGACTGTCTCTGTGTGCTTTGGCCCGGCTAGGATGCGGATAGCTCAGTTTGGTTAGAGCGTGGGGCTGGTTAGAGCCAAGGTTGCAGGTCCGATCCAGCTGTATATGCCCGCCTTGCAGGGGGTTGGGCTAGATGACCGCATGGGTCCCACCCAACTCTACAATCCTGCTGCTTTCCCCCCCGGATCGTGGTTTGAGAGTGTGCGGGTGTGTAGAGAAACGAGGTGAAATTTACCGCGTCGCCCACTTTTTGCCTCTGACCAATATCGCAGCTGGGCGTGTGGCCCTCGGAAGGCTGCCGAGATTGGAATGCGGCCCCCGGCCCAAGAAAGGTCCCCCCACCCTCTGGAAATATGGCTCTTCTGGGAGCGCCCGCGGTTTCTCTCCTCCAGCGTTGCTTTTGCCCTGCAAATCCGAAATTCAGGACTCCTGGATCCCTTACTGCAAGGGGAGTTAAGACTCATGAAAGAAGCCTTGATCCAGACCAGGGGTCAGCAACCTTTTTCAGCCGTGGGCCGGTTCACCGTCCCTCAGACCATGTGCTGGGCCGGACTATATTTTTTGGGGGGGAGGAATAGAACGAATTCCTACGCCCCACAAACAACCCAGAGATGCATTTTAAATAAAAGAGGACACATTCTACTCATGTAAAAACACGCCGATTCCCGGACCGTCCGCGGGCCGGATTGAGAAGGCGATTGGGCCGCATCCGTCCCCCGGGCCTTAGGTTGCCTACCCCCTGATCCAGACCAAGCCTCTGCCCCACAGAGCCCCCCAACCGGCATATGTTTCCAGGAATCAGGCTTCCCCCCCCTCCCCACACTTCAGCTGATCTAAGATGGCTTTTCTCCGGCTAATGAGGTATGAAGTTTGGAATGTGGGCGGCTGGCGGGGGGCGGGGGGGCGGGAGGCCGGATGGGGGCCTGGAAGCAGCAGCCTCTTCCAAGCCCCACACGCGCAGAGACCCCTCTCCTTTTCCTTTTAAGGCTCCGTCTCCCTGCCTCTCATTGCAGAGAAGGAGACACCAGCCCCACCATCCTTGGGGGCTGGCAAACAAACGATTGCGCAGGAATGCGTCTGTGTGCATTGCGGGCAGGGGAGTGTGTGGGGAGCACTTGGCCGGGATGTCTCAGGGTGGGCTGGGATTTCGGCTTCCTGGCCGCCGGACAAAACAGGAGGCTTTCGGGGGGGGGGGAGAGAGCTGTACACATCTGCGGTTTTTTGATGTGGTCTGGGAGGCGGGTGGGAAGCAAACGCCGCAGGAGATTTGAAATGACCTGAGCGGATCGGAGGACTGGGCCCAAGATGAATTTCAGCAGCGACGAAATGTCAGGTTCTGCACTTACTCAGGAAGAACCAGATGCAGAAATATAAGACTGGGGGGGGACACCTGGCTTACTAGCAGGACATGTGAAAAGGATCTGGGGGTCTCGGTGGGCCACGAACTGAACATGAGCCCACAGGGTGATGCAGCGGCGGGAAAAAGCGCTGTGGGTTAAACCACTGAGCCTAGGGCTTGCCGATCGGAAGGTCGGCGGTTCGAATCCCCGCGACGGGGTGAGCTCCCGTTGCTCGGTCCCTGCTCCTGCCAACCTAGCAGTTCGAAAGCACATCAAAGTGCAAGTAGATAAATAGGTCCCGCTCCAGCGGGAAGGTAAACGGCATTTCCATGCGCTGCTCTGGTTCGCCAGAAGCGGCTTTGTCCTGCTGGCCACATGACCCGGAAGCTGTACGCCGGCTCCCTCGGCCAGTAAAGCGAGATGAGCGCCACAACCCCAGAGTCGGACACGACTGGACCTAATGGTCAGGGGTCCCTTTACCTTTACCTGTAACCCCCTTGCAAGGCAGGAGTCTTTCTTGAACCCACAACCCTGAGCCCTGACTCGAAAGTCTGCATCGTTCGGGGGCAACCTTGACACCCTCTCTTACCACAACCACTGACTCATACAATTGTACACTTGGAAAGGGTCCCAGGGGTCATCCAGTCTGACCCTCTGGGATGCGGGAATCTCCCAACATGGGGCTCGAACCCACGGCCCTGAGATTTAAGAGCCTCATGTTCTGCCGGCTGAGCTATCCCAGCTATGAGGAGCGCCTCCCCTCCATGGACGCTCCCCTTCTCGTCCAGCACTTGTGCCAGGGGTTGGACTGCTAGGTTGAACAGGGAGAGAGACCAAGGTTCGAATCCCGCAGCGCCACCCGCATCCCTTACTAACATTGTAAGAATGTATAAATATATAATATGAAAATTGATAAAAACAATTGCCATTACAAAAAAAAAAAAATAGTTTAGGAAAACTGGGTTTTTCCTTTCTACCCTTATGGTTTGGCCAGCTTATGGCTTCGTTGGTTTTAAAATTTAAAAACCCAAAACACATTGACAACAAAAAGATGCCGAAATAAGGAGAGCTACCCCCCTCCCCTCCATGCCTGCGTCAAGACCTCCATGTGGGAAGGGTTGGGGAGAAAAGGGGTGTTTTTCTTTGCTGTGGGTCAGAGAGACTCGAGAGGAAGGAAGACGGCTGCAGATGCTTAAATTAGTACCAGCTCCAATCCTGGCTCCATTGCATACTGCGGCACCTGACCTTTAAAGAAGAGGGAAAAGGCCAGAGCTGGATAGCTGGGGTTTTCCTCTATTTTTTTCCTTGGTGTGGGGTGGAAGTGAGAAGGAAGCAGACGCAGAGCTTCCAATAACCATTCAGCGGCTATTAATAAACTTTAAAGCAAGGAAGCTTTTTTTGTGTGTGTGTCTTTTAACGCCGGAGAATCTATTTTTTGATCGCTGGCGATAAAAAGAGAGTTGCTTCAGGGTGGGGGAACCGCTTGGCACCAAAAGCAGCAAAGGCGATATCCTGGGTGGCGAAGGCTGAAAATAACCCTGACGTGGGGAAGGCGTCACGGCACTGCCGGCCCCCGGGAGGGAGGAGAGAAGGCGAAGAGCCGGGTTTGGATCATGGGCAGGATTTGGATCACGGGCAGAGGAGGAGAGAGGGGAGAGCCGGAGGATGGGACGCCCTCGGCTCACTTCCCTGCGTGATCAAGGCGCATTGGCCTCGGTTTGCCCGCCTGCAAAATGGGTGCTTTGAAGACCAGGGTGGTAGCTCACATGGTAGACCTCCTGCTTTGCAGGCAGGAATGTCCCATGGGTAGGGCTGGAGAGGTGCCCCGGCCTGGCATGCTGAAGAGACACTGAGCAAGGGGTGTGTGTGCAATGGTCTCCGCCTCAGCCCATTGGGATTGGGGTTGAATCCCAAGACAGAAGGGCTGTTTCGGGGGCGGGCAGGTGTGGGGGACTCCCTGGTCCTGAATGGGGCAATTGTGCCCCTGAAGGACCAGGTGCGCAGCCTGGGGGTCATTTTGGACTCACAGCCGTCCATGGAGGCGCAGGTCAATTCTTTGTCCAAGCTGCCTGTCTACCAGCTCCATCTAGTACGCAGGATGAGACCCTCCCTGCCTGCAGAGTGTTTCGCCAGAGTGGTGCATGCTCTGGTTATATCCCGCTTGGACTACTGCCATGCGCTCTACGTGGGGCTGCCTTTGAAGGTGACCTGGAAACTGCAATTAATCCAGAATGCGGCAGCTAAACTGGTGACTGGGAGTGACCACCGAGACCATATAACACCGGTCCTGAAAGACCTACATTGGCTCCCAGGACGTTTCCGAGCTCAATTCAAAGTGTTGGTGCTGAACTTGAAAGCCCTAAATGGCCCAGTATCCCTGAAGGAGCGTCTCCACCCCCATCATTCAGCCTGGACACGGAGGTCCAGCTCCGAGGGCCTTCTGGCAGTTCCCTCCCTGCGAGAAGCGAGGTTACAGGGAACCAGGCAGAGGGCCTTCTCGGTAGTGGCACCTTCCCTGTGGAATGCCCTCCCATCCGATGTCAAGAAGATGATTTCCCCCCAGACTTTTAGAAGACATTTGTACAGAGAAGTTTTTAATGTAGAGCAACAGAATTGTAGAGCTGTCATCTAGTCCAACCCCCTGCAATGCAGGGATCCTTTTGCCCAATCTCACGACCCTGAGATTAAGTCTTTTATTTTTATTATTATTATGATTTGGCTGGAAGCCGCCCAGAGTGGCTGGAGCAACCCTGTCAGATAAATATGATTATTATCATCAGTGCTTTTCTTCTAGAAAACAGGGTGCCGGTATTGCGTACACTTGCCTACCCCCAGAAAAAGCACTGGTTGTTGTTGTTATTATTATTTTCCAGTTTAAATCAGCCCTCAATTCAGAACCATGAGGACTGGGACCTTGTATGAAGCTTTAGGCGAAGAGGTGTAGCTCAATGGCAGAGCTGAGGTTCTTTCCAAGGAAAATCATAGAATCCTAGAGTTGGAAGAGACCCCAAGGGCCATCCAGTCCAACCCCCTGCCAAGCAGGAAACACCATCCAAGCATTCCTGACAAGTGGCTGTCAAGCCTCTGCTTAAAGACCTCCAAAGAAGGAGACTCCACCACACTCCTTGGCAGCAAATCCCACTGTCAAACAGCTCTTACTGTCAGGAAGTTCTTCCTAATGCTTAGGTGGAATTTTCTTTCTTGCAGTTTGAATCCATTGCTCCGTGTCCGCTTCTCTGGAGCAGCAGAAAACAACCTTTCTCCCTCCTCTATATGACATCCTTTGATATATTTGAACATGGCTATCATATCACCCCTGAACCTTCTCTTCTTCAGGCTAAACATAATGATGCATGGAGTTTGCTTTGCAGGTTAAGGCCGGGGCGGAAAGCTCCCAATCCGAAACCCTGGGAGCCATTTGCTGCCGGTCAGTGAAGGAAATATTGAGCAACTGTATGCCGCAGCAGAAGGCAGCTTCCCATGCGCCTGACTCAGCCTGGCAGCTCTGAAGCAACGTTTAACGAGCAGCAGCCTTATTGGATCGTGAAATCTAGCAATAGCCAGGAGCTAGGCTGCGTGGGGGAGACGAGGTCCTAAAACAGCCTCGCCAGCAAAGTTCCTAGTCCACAACGCCGCTCCGTAATTAATTAGCTAAATGCGGTGCCAGGGACAGGCTGATTAAAAAACCCCGAACACACCTCTGTGCATTTTCACACAGAAAGCCCGCCGTTTAAACCCTGGCATCTATAGACGGGGGTGGTGGAATGCAGCGACTCCCACATTTGCATCTATGATTCCTGGTCATTGGTTCTCAAAGGGTGTGGCAGGAATGGACTGCAAGCTTTGGCATGAAGATTCAAGGGCAATTGAAGAAGCATTTCGGTGTAGCACAGTATCAAATCAAAATGATTTTTAGTTTTATCTGCAGAATGTGGATAGGTGCCTTTTCTGGAACGGGGAAAAGTGATGCCTGGTGCCAGGACAGTATCGTAATAATGCAGTCGTGTTCTATGCTGCAAACCCAAGCACAGCTAGGTAAAGGTAAAGGGACCCCTGACCATCAGGTCCAGTCGTGTCCGACTCTGGGGTTGCGTGCTCATCTCGCTCTATAGGCCGAGGGAGCCGGCGTTTGTCCGAAGACAGCCTCTGGGTCATGTGGCCAGCATGACAAAGCTGCTTCTGGCGAACCAGAGCAGCGCACGGAAACGCCGTTCACCTTCCTGCTGGAGCGGTCCCTATTGATCTACTTGCACTTTGACGTGCTTTCGAACTGCTAGGTGGGCAGGAGCTGGGACTAAACAACGGGAGCTCACCCCGTCGCAGGGATTCGAACCGCTGACCTTCTGATCAGCAAGCCTGTGGTTTAACCCACAGCGTACGTTTCCGAGCACAATTCAAAGTGTTGGTGCTGACCTTGAAAGCCCTAAACGGCCTCGGTCCTGTATACCTGAAGGAGCATCTCCACCCCCATCGTTCAGCCTGGACACTGAGGTCCAGCGCCGAGGGCCTTCTGGCAGTTCCCTCACTGCGAGAAGCAAAGCTCCAGGGAACCAGGCAGAGGGCCTTCTCGGTGGTGGCGCCCGCCCTGTGGAACGCCCTCCCAGCAGAGGTTAAAGGGATCAACAACTATCCTACATTCAGAAAATACCTGAAGGCAGCCCTGTTTAGGGAAGTTTTTAACTTGTAACATGTTAATGTATTTTTTTTAATATTTGCTGGAAGCCGCCCAGAGTGGCTGGGGAGATCCGGCCAGATGGGCAGGGTACAAATAATAAATTGTTGTTATTATTATTATTATTATTATTATTATTATTATTATTATTATTGCTTCCCAATGCAATCTTTTGCATTGAAAAATTCGGAGCGGCGCAAGGGTGTTTTTTATTCTGAAAGCGTGGCCCAGGGAAACAAGGTGGGTGATGGGCGCCAGGCTGGAAAACACTGCGGCTTGAGAGTGGGTCGGTATGAAAGAGGCTAGGGGCTTCCAGATGGCTTGGAGACAGAGCTGAAGGCCCCCTGGATGCCGCCCAGAGAAACTTATGAGTGGGTGTGAGGAGCCTGATTTGCTGAACTACAACCCCCAAGCTCCCTTGTTACGGTTTTATATATATTCCCCAGGCCTGGCAGCACGCAGACAGGTGGGGCAAGGGGTCAGGAAGTGGTCACCACGATTCCCGTTGGGGCGCAAGGCGTGGGGTCCTGGGTCTGGTTGAGATTCGAAGACCACCTGCTCTCTCCAACCAGTGGAGGGGGTGGTGGGGAAACAGCGCTTTTCAGAAGGGGGCTTGGAGTTGCCACACCCTCCTCGACCTTGTCCCCAACGTTGTGCCACAACAGGAAACTTCCACATGCCCCAGATGGCAAACCGCAGGAGGGGACAGTGGCTGCCGTTGTGCAGGATGCTGGACTAGACAGGCCTCCCCACCCCTTTTTTGGCCCGATCCAGCAGCCAAGCTCTCCTTAATGGCTACCAGCCGCAGAATCGTAGAGCTGAAAGGGACCCTCAGGGGTCATCCAGTCCAACCCCCAATCTCAACTAAAGCATCCATGACCTGTCCAACTTCTGCTTCAAAAACTGAAGAAGAGTCCCCCCACTTTCCGTGGGAGTCTGTTCCGGTTATCCACCGAGCTGCAGCTGTGCTGGGGGCTGCTTTCGTGGGTTTATTATTCCTTAAACCCCCACCCCCTTTCACTGTGACGTGGACGTTGCCAGGCTCGATGCCAAAGCAGGGTAGCTGGATCATTTGCCGGCCAAACACACCTGGGTGAGCAAGCGAGAGAAGCAGACGGGGCTGCTGGAGGGGCAGGGAAATCAACACAGCTCTCCCCCCCCCCCGACATCTGCCCTTGCTTCCACCTGGCAGCAGAGCCTTCTCTTTGTTCATAGAATCCTAGAGTTGGAAGAGACCCCAAGGGCCATCCAGTCCAACCCCCTGCCAAGCAGGAAACACCATCCAAGCATTCCTGACAGGCGGCTGTCAAGCCTCTGCTTAAAGACCTCCAAAGAAGGAGACTCCACCACACTCCTTGGCAGCAAATCCCACTGTCAAACAGCTCTTACTGTCAAGAAATTCCTTCCTAATGTTTAGGTGGAATCTTCTTTCTTGTAGTTTGAATCCATTGCTCTGTGTCCGCTTCTCTGGAGCAGCAGAAAACAACCTTTCTCCCTCCTCTATATGACATCCTTTGATATATTTGAACATGGCTATCCTATCACCCCTTAACCTGGATGGGCCCTCCGATTATCACAATTATGATTAACTAGTGGAAGGTAGCCCGTTACAAAAACGGGCACTAGAGGAGGAGGCGGCGGCAGGAGGCGGCAGAGGCTGGCGGCTGACTGCAGCTGACAGGCGTCCCCGGCGGCGGCTTCGGGCGGGTAGGCCTCGGGTGAAGCCGGGGGCTTGCGTGATCGGCGCAGCTGGGGGAGAGAAGGAGCGTGGCGGCGGCGGCCGGAGGAGGAGGAGGAGGCTCCGTGCAAGGCGGCAACGCTGCCCCAACTGCCAACGCGCGTGCGCCGCCGCTGCCTCCCGGACACGCCCCCCTCTCCGGCCGCTCCAATGGCTGCGTCCCTGTTGGGGGGGGAAGTAGAGCTCTCCAATCCGTGCGTCCCTGTGGGACATGCGCACTCGCGCAGTTCCACTGACACACAGTGGACGCAGGGACACTTGAACATTATTATATGTGATTACCTGCCATTCACACCCCAAGGTTCCAGGGCGGGTTACGGCGACGGCGAAAACGCAATGTCAGTTCGAAAGCAACCGCAGATGTAAGCTGCATCCTAACAAACGTCCATCCGGGGTGACAGATGTCGGGGAGGCAATATTCGAGAGCCCAAAATTCCGCCACTGCAAATGTCCTGGCCTGTCTCTGACCTCTCCCTAAACCCACAGGCCGGTCGTCCTGCCTTAAAACGCTCTCAAAGTGATGCTTCCCTGGACCCCAACGGCCGCTCGCCCCGCAGCCTCTCCTCCTGCCAAGGATGAGCAGCTTAGCTGGCCTTTTGGGCTCACCTGGGAATTGATTACCCGGGGGATTAGGCTCGCTGGCATTTCCAGAGGATTTTGTGGGGTGACTAGAAGGGGCGGCTCCAAAGGGGAACCTCCTCTCCTTCCTGATTTATGGAATCGTAGAATTGTAGAGTTGGGAGGGACCACGCGGGTCACCTGGCCCATCCCATCGGCGGCGCAGGAATGTGGGACTCGAACCCGCAGCTCTGAGATTAAGAGTATCGTGCTCTACCAGCTGAGCTAACAAGGGCTTTAAACTGAAGCAGGCGCACAGTTTTACAAACGGCGCAAGTCAAACTGCGAGCTCTTAAGAATGTAAACAAGGAAAGGACGAAGGTGCGGAGGGGCCTTTTGCAGATTTTTCCACCCGTTTTTAATTGGTCAAAAGCTAAATTGAGGGTGGGGTTTACCCAAACCATCTGCACAGACAAGAGGAGGAGGTCCAGAGGAAAAGAGAGACGGGGCCGTTTCCAGGAAGCAGCGGGATATTCCTGCAACAGAGAAACAGAGAAAACGATAGAATCAAAGAGTTGGACAGGGACCCTCAAGGCTCATCCGGTCCAACCCCCTGCAACGCAGGAATCAGAGCCAAGGAATCCCTGGCAGGCAGACAAGGAGAATGAGAAGCCAAGGTGGATGTGGAATTTGCAGCACTGAAGCAACCTCTCCAGGGCGCAAGCCTGGGCCGTGTGTCTGGAGGTCCTGGGCTGCCCAGACGACAAGACCCCCATCTCAGCCTCACTGATATGGTCCAAAGGGAAGCAGACCTACAGGACGTTTCCGAGCATAATTCAAAGTGTTGGTGCTGACCTTCAAAGTCCTAAATGGCCCATCTAGTACGCAGGATGAGACCCTCCCTGCTTGCAGACTGTCTCGCCAGAGTGGTGCATGCTCTGGTTATCTCCTGCTTGGACTACTGCCATGCGCTCTACGTGGGGCTACCTTTGAAGGTGACCTGGATACTGCAATTAATCCAGAATGCGGCAGCTAGACTGGGGACTGGGAGCGGCCGCCGAGACCATATAACACTGGTCCTGAAAGACCTCCATTGGCTCCCAGGACGTTTCCGAGCTCAATTCAAAGTGTTGGTGCTGAACTTGAAAGCCCTAAACGGCCCAGTATCACTGAAGGAGCATCTCCACCCCCATCGTTCAGCCCGGACACTGAGGTCCAGCTCTGAGGGTCTTCTGGCGGTTCCCTCCCTGCGAGAAGCGAGGTTACAGGGAACCAGGCAGAGGGCCTTCTCGGTGGTGGCACCCTCCCTGTGGAACGCCCTCCCAGCAGAGGTCAAGGAAATAATCGACTATCTGACTTTTAGAAGACATCTGAAGGCAGCCAAAAAAAGAAGGCAGCAATCATTTTCCTTTTCAGGATGGAAGGCAAAAAAGGAAGATGTCAGCTGAGCGGCACGGAAGCAAAGTCACAGAATAGCCAATTAATGCACCCTGGCTTAGGAAGGGGAGCTGGAAAGCTCACCAGATATATTTTGCCTTCATTTGTCCGCCAGTCCTGCTGTGCCACCTAGCGGCAGGAATCTGTCCGAAACAACAAATCTCTCTCTCCGCTTTGAACCACCCTCAGTGCCAGGAACTGGGGTCCTGGGAAAGCGTGGCGTAATGGTTAGAGCGTGGGACTAAGGCGTGGGTAGGCAACCTAAGGCCCGGGGGCCGGATCTGGCCCAATCGCCTTCTAAATCCAGCCCGCAGATGTTCTGGGAATCAGCGTGTTTTTACATGAGTAGAATGTGTGCTTTTATTTAAAACGCATCTCTGGGTTATTTGTGGGGCCTGCCTGGTGTTTTTACATGAATAGAATGTGTCCTTTTATTTAAAATGCATCTCTGGCTTATTTGTGGGGCCTGCCTGGTGTTTTTACATGAGTAGAACGTGTCCTTTTATTTAAAATGCATCTCTGGGTTATTTGTGGGGCCTGCCCGGTGTTTTTACATGAGTAGAAAGTGTGCTTTTATTTAAAATCCATCTCTGGGTTGTTTGTGGGGCATAGGAATTCATTCATCCCCCCCCCCAATATATATATATAGTCCGGCCCCTGACAAGGTCTGAGGGACAGTGGACCGGCCCCCTGCTGAAAAAGTTTGCTGATCCCTGGACTAAGGAGACCGGGGTTTGGATCTTTGGTTGGCCACAAAGCTCTCTGGACGGCCTTGGGCCAATTGCCATCGCTCAGCTAAGCTAGAGGTGACGGGCCCGTGGGTCTGACTCGGCAGATAATAATAATAATAGATTTTATTTATACCCCGCCCTCCCCAGCCAAGACCGGGCTCAGGGCAGCTAACACCAAGTTAAAGAATGCAAGTTCCAATGCAGCGCTCCATGATGTGGAGAACCCAGAGAGATTCCCGGCGGAGAGGCGGCT
Source organism: Darevskia nairensis (assembly GCA_034642065.1). Taxonomy (NCBI): domain Eukaryota; kingdom Metazoa; phylum Chordata; class Lepidosauria; order Squamata; family Lacertidae; genus Darevskia; species Darevskia nairensis. The sequence goes on along the minus strand of JAWWNI010001453.1, from coordinate 27,757 downwards.
TACCCTTCTCACTCCAAAGCTTTCACGATCGCCTCGTTGGCTTCCACGCTGATCTGTGCTTCCGCCTTTTCCGCTTCGTCGGAGGCGGACGCCAGCGCTGACAGGGCCTTCTCCAGGTTTGATTTGGCTGTCTGCAAATGGCAGGGGGGAATAAAAGTTATTGGGATCAGCTATTGTCCGAACATGTCACAGGGCTGGAGAGAGTCTCTGGGTTTTTCTTTAAATTATTCGGTTCCATATGGGAATGTTTGTTCTCATTTCAGAGAGACTAGATAGATAGATAGATAGATAGACAGATAGATAGATAGACAGACAGTGGACCCTCGACTTACGAAGGTAATCCGTTCCGACGGGACCGTCGTAAGTCGAAAAAACCCCATAGGAATGCGTTGGAGAATGCATTCGTAGGTCGAAAAAACCTTCGCAAGTCGTGGAAACCGCATTTAAAACAGCCGCGGCTTCTGATCGGAAGTCGAAAAAATTCGGAAGTGGCGGCCGCTTTGATCCCTCGTAACTCGAAAAACTCGTAAGTCGGGTCTTTCGTAAGTCGAGGGATCACTGTAGATAGATAGATAGATAGATAGATAGATAGATAGATAGATAGATACTGTATATTCCGGCGTATAAGACGACTGGGCGTATAAGACGACCCCCGACTTTTGAGAAGATTTTCCTGGGTTAAAAAGTAGTCTTATACGCAGGAATATACAGTAGATAGATAGATGATAGATAGATAGAAAGTGATGAAATCTTTAAAATCTCTTCTAAAAATGGCAGACATCCTGGGCCAGCACAAAATTGGGCTACAGATGGGAAGCAAGTTATGTCTGTGACATCGCCGATGCCACACACTGGACAGAAAAATGCAAAGTGTTTTCAAATTAGCACATTCTCTGCATGACCGTGGAGCAGACTTCTGTTATTTTTAGGGATTTCAAGGACAGGCTCCTGCAGAACATAGTGCCCAGCTAAGGAAGTCTCTGGGGGAAGAGGAAAGAGAAGAGGAGAGGGCAGGCACGCCACTCACCGCAGCATCGAGCTGATCCAACATTGCCACTTCCTCAGCAAGCAGCTGCACCGAAGAGTCTGCGTTCACTGTGATGGAGCCGCTGCTAACTGCAAAATTTCAAGGAAGTCGAAAAGGGGGGGGGGGGAGACACACACACAAAAGGAATCAGCTGAGAACAGGGCCACAAACCATTCTTTATTCCTTCCATTTCTATCCCACTCTCCTCCAAGGAACTCGAAAGATGGTGCACATAGAATCCTAGAGTTGGAAGAGACCCCAAGGGCCACCCAGTCCAACCCCCTGCCAAGCAGGAAACACCATCAAAGCATTCCTGACAGGTGGCTGTCAAGCCTCTGCTTAAAGACCTCCAAAGAAGGAGACTCCACCACACTCCTTGGCAGCAAATTCCACTGTCCAACAGCTCTTACTGTCAGGAAGTTCTTCCTAATGTTTAGGTGGAATCTTCTTTCTTGTAGTTTGAATCCATTGCTCCGTGTCCGCTTCTCAGGAGCAGCAGAAAACAACCTTTCTCCCTCCTCTATATGACATCCTTTTATATATTTGAACATGGCTATCATATCCCCCCTTAACCTTCTCTTCTCCAGGCTAAACATACCCAGCTCCCTAAGCCGTTCCTCATAAGGCATCGTTTCCAGGCCTTGGACCATTTGGGTTGCCCTCCTCTGGACATGTTCCAGCTTGTCCGTATCCTTCTTGAACTGTGGTGCCCAGAACTGGACACAGTATTCCAGGTGAGGTCTGACCAGAGCGGAATACAGTGGGACTATTCCTTCCCTTGATCTAGATGCTATGCTCCTATTGATGCAGCCCAGAATTGCATGGGCTTTTTTAGCTGCTGCATCACACTGTTGACCTTTTTTGGAGGTCTTTAAGCAGAGGCCTGACAGCCATCTGTCAAGAATGCTTTGATGGTGTTCCTGCTTGGCAGGGGGTTGAACTGGATGGCCTTGGGGTCTCTTCCAACTCTATGATTCTATGACTCATGTCAAGTTTGTGGCCTACATGATTCGCCCCCTTCCCATTTCCTCCTCACAACAACCCTGCAAGGTAGGTTAGTGTCTGACCCAAGTCACGACATCCAGTGAGTTTCAGAGTCAAGTGGGGGGGGGTTGAAGCCTTGTCTCCTGGGTACTAGTCACATACTTTTAACTTCACAGCATACTGCCCAACCCTGCACCCCACAATATAGGGTTTCAGCTTCATTACTGACTTTGTGGCCAGTGTTAGAAATTAGTCATATGCCAGGCACTGAAGGGGGTACGATTGCAACCATGTAGAGATATCTGGATGCCATCTGGCTGGCCCCTCCAGCTTTCTTAAGCAGCTCAGCCGAAGAGCTTATTTATTGCCTTGATCATAGAATCATAGAGTTGGAAGAGACCACAAGGGCCATCCAGTCCAACCCCCTGCCAAGCAGGAAACACCATCCAAGCATTCCTGACAGGTGGCTGTCAAGCCTCTGCTTAAAGACCTCCAAAGAAGGAGACTCCACCACACTCCTTGGCAGCAAATTCCACTGTCGAACAGCTCTTACTGTCAAGAAATTCTTCCTAATGTTTAGGTGGAATCTTCTTTCTTGTAGTTTGAATCCATTGCTCCGTGTCCGCTTCTCTGGAGCAGCAGAAAACAACCTTTCTCCCTCCTCTATATGACATCCTTTTATATGACATCCTTTGATCTCCCACCTTTTTCTCCAGGGAGAACATGGTTCAACCCCTCTCCTCAACCTAATACGACGACCCTGCAAGGTAAGATAGGAGTCTGGCTCCAAGGTCACCCCGTGAGCTTCATGACGGAGTAGGGATTCGAACCCTCATCTCCCAGGTCCCAGTCCGACACTCTAACCACTACACCACCCTGGCTTCTTAGAGTCCTCCTGTGATGGGGCAAGCTCTAAAAATTAAGTAGGTAAATAAATAAATAGGGGGAAAGCAAAATGTCCCATAGAGAAGGACCTGAAATATTTTCATTGAAGCTGTAATTTGTTTTATTCCGGATGGTTTTATTTGATGATTTAAGGTGTTGTCAACTGCTCTGAGATTTCCCCCCCCTTTAAAATACAAGGTGGTATAAAAATGAAATGAATAAGAATAAATTCCATCTTAAAAAATATGGCGCCTAGACATTCTGTTGTGGCGACCCAGGTTTATATTGGCTTATATATCTGAGTTTCTAACACGGTTTGTGGCCACAAAGGTTCACTGGGGGTCTCGCTGTAAAGGACGCCCACGTCACCCGAAACCGCCTCCCGCAACCCTGCCCCAATTTCCAAACGCACTGAAGTATTTCGTGGAAGAGCCGTCGTCGTCATGGACCGTCACAACTCCGGGCCTCAGGACTTGCAAGGTGGGGACGTGGGCGGCCAAGATGCCGAAGGACCCGCTCAGCGTGGGGACGTCAACTTGCTTCACGTTGGCCCCATTGTAGAAAACCTGAAAAAGAGGGCAGGGATCGTGTGAGAAGGATAAGCGAGGTTCTTGACAGACTCACCTGAGCTTGTCAATCGTTTCAATAAGCTACTGTTCTGCATTCAGCGTATTTATATGGCTCTGCCTTTCAGTCAGCTTGGGCAGGTCGGTACTGGATCATGTTGCTGGAGGTTCCACAGCCTTCCCCCACCCCTCAGCTTGCCCTTTCAACACCTTCCCCAACATTTAGCCCTCCCTCCCTATTTTTTAAAGGGAGACTCTTTTGCTGCAAAACACACACTTTATACGGGTTACCTTTCTGGTAGCTTCCGGCAAGTTAATTTTGTCGGTTTATCTCAAAGATGTACCGGTATATATGTCGTTATGTTCTTTTAAGTACACAATTAACACAGGAGATGTGATAAAAGGACAAATAAATAAATACAGGACGTCAATCGAAACCAATCCACAAGTACAGAACCAGCAGATATGCTCCGTTTCCAAGGTTCCAGTTTCAAAGCATTGAAAGCAACATATTTTAGTGATGAACTGAATTCTAAACGGGAAGCAAAGCAAGCTCATGGAAACTTCTCTTTGATGCTTTTATTATCTTAAAACTACACATGCACACACAGACTTTTTTCAGAAAGGCAACCTTGTGGACTAGCGACAAGGCTATGTACCCAGCGGTTCCCCTGGCCCTCCAAGTTAATAATAATAATAATAATAATAATAATAATAATTTATTATTTGTACCCCGCCCATCTGGCTGGGTCTCCCCAGCCACTCTGGGCGGCTTCCAGCAAACATTAAAATACATTAACACATCACAGATTAAAAACTTCCCTAACCCTTTACATCTCTCTCGCCCCCTCCCCTTTCAACCCGGCGACCTTGTGGACTAGTGCCTTGCCCAGGCTAAACCACATTAACCTGGTGGTTCTGCAGGCCAACGACTCCTCCCCAAAGCAACCCTTTTTAAACCTCCCTCCTTTTTATCTTTTTCAAAGAAGCAAATGTAAATTATTCAAAGAAAGAATATTATTATTATGTAAATCCTGTAAAACATACAAATCAAGTCATGAGTAACCTTGTGGACTAGCAACTTGCAGCAGGCTGACGAGCCAAATACTAACCCCCCCCTCAAATTAACCCTTCCCCCTTTCAATGAAGTGACCTTGTGGACTAGCAACTTGGCAGCTTGTCACGTAGCTGGAGGTTCCACAGGCTCCCTCCCTGCTGCAAGTTAACCCTTTAAAGGCCAGTCTTTAAAGAAGGGGGAAGCCCCCCCCAAATGAAATCCTCACCCCCACCCCATTTGGTTGCCATGGCGACTACCTGGGAGGGCGAGGCGAAGGTGAAGGCCATCTGGGCCTGCCCGGCAGGGGCGGCCTCAGCATAGTGCCTGACGTGGCCCCGGGAGCCCAGGGCCCAGGCTCTGCGGGCGAGGAAGCGGCCGAGAGGGAGCATGGCGACGCCAAGGGCACAGCGGAGACGAGCAGAGGGGAAGAAAGGCGCCGGGAGAAGCCTGAGACTACATGTCCCGGCATGCACCGCGCGGAGCGGAAGCGGGGCCTCCTCGCGTGGCGCGACGGGAAGCTTTGAGCCGGCGCTTCCCAGAAAGCACCGCGCCTCCTCATAGGCAGCTCAAACAAAAAAAGTCACCACCAATTCCGGACTCCATTTCCCAGAAGGCACCACACCGGCAGCGGGTCTTTAAAAAGGCCGCCTCGTCCTTCATTCTTCCCAGGCGCGGCTGCCCCCCACAATGCACTGCGAGCAACGGGACTGTATTTCCCGTCAGGCACCGCGCCGGCTGCCGAACTCTTAACGGGCGCCGCCGCCCGCCCTATGCCACATGGGAACTGTAGTCCCATTTCCCCCCCTGACAGACACTGTTATTGTTTTACTTCTCCCGGTTTCCCCTTTACTCTTAAAGCAAATCCCAGCTTTTGCTCGGCCCTTCCCTGAGGGAAAAAGCCTCGTTTTCCTATCTCGGGTCCATACAGGAAAGGGGGGTGGGGAGCCGAGAGCGACACGCTCTGCTGTCTCTTCCGGGCTCCCTTAATTATATTTCGACCAACTAGAACCGCTCTAGCCGCTTCCCCGAAACTCTATCGTCGGGCGACCGGAAGCCGGTCCGTCGCTGCACCGCTTCCCCGCCACCACTTCCGGCGCGGCCTACCCGTACCGCGGAGCCCCGGATGGCGGCGGTGGCGAGGCTCGTCTGGGTGGCGGCGGCGGCGCTCCTGACTCTCACGGCGGCGGGGAACAAGACCTCTCCGGCCGAGGGCACCGCGGCTACGGAGGCGGTGCCGACGTCGACATCCGGGTCCTCTTCCTCGTCGTCTTCTGGGCTGCTGGGCCTGCATATGCCAGCGCTTCACCGGGCGCTCTACGTCATCGCCGGCGTGGCCGGCATCGGCCTCCTCTACTACCTCGGGGGGCGAGCGCTGCGGTGAGGAGGAGGAGGAGGAGGAAGGCCGCCCCCCGCGCTTTTCGCAACCCCCCCCCAAAACGAAGGCACTTCCGGCTCGGGACCCGGATGCGGCCCCCAGGCCTCTTCACCCGGCCCTCAGAACCTTCCCACGAAGCCACGCCCACTCCCAGACCTTTTTTCCATTTTCTTCGTTGCTTATTCTCACCAACTATGTTACTGCCCTTTAAAACCCGGGGATAGCTCAGGCGGCAGAGCGTGAGACTCTCCATCTCGGGGTTGTGGGTTCAAATTCGGTCAAAAACACCCCTGCCTTGTGGAGGAGGGGTTGGGCTAGATGACCTTCAGGGCATCCCCTTCCAACTCTGTGATTCCAGGATTCTTTGCCCACACGGAGGGAAGGGCTGTACATTCCTGGGATGTGCGGAAACTGGCTTAGCATAAAAAGAAATTTAAATGTAGTGATCACCTGGCCCACTTTATTTGGCGCATGTGGCCCCCAGGAGGTTGTGGTTCTCGGGTCGGAAAATTGACCCTCCCGCCTTCAACAGGTTGTGCAATATGCTCTTGTTGTTTCCAACTGACTGAGTGTGTTCTCCCATGTGCAGGGGGTAGATCTTTTTGAGCCCCAAAGCCGCATTTTCTTAAGCCAGGCAGAGTGACAGATGTGAATCTTGCCTTTTGTGCACTAGGCCGGTCTGTACACACACGCAAAGCACAGCCTGACCATCCTCCCATCTGGGCAAATGAAAGTTCAGAGTTCGAGGGCATTGAAGGAAGTGGGGGGGGGGGGATTTAAAGCAGGGCTGGTGAGTGCCCCAGCGCCAGATACAGGGTTAGAGACAGGGACAGACTTCTCTGCCTTTAAAGCACAAACTAGCCTACTGCGCAAAAGGCAAAGTTTGTGTCCTTTGCCTATTTTTTGCCTCTGGAACCTCCCACCACTGGAAGTTTGTCCAGAATGGAATGTAGCTGGAAAAATGGTCCCCCATCTTGTTTTACATGGTCAGCATGATCTCTGTTTTGCAGAAAAGAAGGCTGGGAGATTGATTGAAGGTTGTTTAAGCAAAGGCTTCCACGTTCTGCCTCAGCCGTTTTCTTCTAGAGATGCAGCGAGGCTGATATTGCCTTTATCCTTGTAAACGACTCCATTGCCACCGCCCCCCCACTCCTGGGCTGATAGGTTTGGCTTGGAGATGATTGATCCCGGGTTGTAACCCAGTAAGTTTAACTGAAGGGTAAAGGGACCCCTGACCATTACGTCCAGTTACTGGCCGAGGGAGCCGGCGTACAGCTTCTGGGTCATGTGGCCAGCAGGACTAAGCCGCTTCTGGCGAACCAGAGCAGTGCACGGAAACGCCGTTTACCTTCCCGCCGGAGCGGTACCTATTTATATACTTGCACTTTGACGTGCTTTCGAACTGCTAGGTTGGCAGGAGCTGGGACCGAGCAACGGGAGATCACCCCGTCGCGGGGATTCGAACCGCCGACCTTCTGACCGGCAAGCCCTAGGCTCTGTGGTTTAACCCACAGCGCCACCCGCTTTTCAGCCCCCACCCGCTTTTAAACTGAAGGGCAGACCTGCTGAAATGAAATGTCACTAAGCCGGCCACCTCTGCAAATTTCTGCGGGTCTGCTCTGGGTTTGCTTAACGGTCACATGCAGCCCGTAATGAGCACAACCGTAGCTGAACACAGGCCATTTTTTGCAGGACGAGGAAACCACCGCGGAAGAAGTACGGGCTCCTTTCCAACTCGGAAGACCCCATGGAGATGGCCTCCCTCGAGAGCGATGAAGATACCCTGTTTGAAACGCGGAATCTGAGACGGTGAGTGCCGAGTGCGAATGACCCTTGGGGTTGTGGGTGTTAGAGGCTGGTGACACCCACGTCCTGCTGCAGGATTATATCAAGGCACTCAGTACGTTTCCGAGCACAATTCAAAGTGTTGGTGCTGACCTTTAAAGCCCTAAACGGCCTCGGTCCTGTATACCTGAAGGAGCGTCTCCACCCCCACCGTTCAGCCCGGACACTGAGATCCAGCTCTGAGGGCCTTCTGGCGGTTCCCTCCCTGCGAGAAGCAAAGCTACAGGGAAACAGGCAGAGGGCCTTCTCGGTAGTGGCACCCGCCCTGTGGAACGCCCTCCCAGCAGAGGTTAAGGAGATAAACAACTATCTGACATTCAGAAGATACCTCAAGGCAGCCCTATTTAGGGAAGCTTTTAACCTGTGATATTTTAATGTATTTGTGTCTGTTAGAAGCCGCCCAGAGTGGCTGGGGAGACCCAGCCAGATGGGCGGGGTACAAATAAAAAAATTATTATTATTATTATAAGGCTGAATAGTCAAGGGTGTGTTTAACGCCCCCTGCTTCTATGGGGTGTGTTCATCTGGTGAGTGGATCTTCAAGTCCACAAGGCGCAGATATTAGTTCTGCGGTCCTCTGCACTCTTGGGCTGGGGTTTGTTCTGGCGGGGTATTGGGGGTTGTTTTTGTTTATACAGTGAACCCTCGACTTACGAAGGTAATCCGTTCCGACGGATTCCTCGTAAGTCGAAAAAATCGTAAGTCGAGTCCCCATAGGAATGCTTTGGAGAACGCATTCGTAGGTCGAAAAAACCTTTGGAACTCGAGAAAGCCGCATTTAAAACGGCTGCTGCTTCCGATCGGAAGTCGAAAAAATCCGGAAGCGGCGGCCGCTTTGATCCCTCGTAACTTGAAAAACTCGTAAGTCGGGTCTTTCGTAAGTCGAGGGATCACTGTATTAACTTTTTATCTTTACATCTTATCATGTTTTATGTGGAAATTGTTTGATTTGGTTGCGTTTCTGACGTTTTATTTATTGCTTATTACCAACTTTCGTACGTTGCAACTGTGTATTTCTTTTTCATTCCTTAGTAAGCTGCCTTGAGCATGGGATGTCGGCCTACAGATAAAATTATGTATGTATATATAAATGTATTTGGCAGACTTGTCAAGGGATTGGAGCAACTGTTGTCATGGGAAGAGGTTGCAAGGAGTGGTGGCCCCCAGAGGGTGAATGTGGCCCTCGCGCCAAAAGAGACGAACTGCTCCTAGCCTAGTTTTCCAGTTCCTTTATGCTCAATGGTCAGAAGATAGGAAAGCAAGGACCAGCTTAGTGAGCCATTGCCTAGTTAAGCTAGGAACTGCCTTGTAGATAGCTGGCAAAGAATACTCACCTCCGGTCAAGGCAGCTTTCTGAAAGCCAAAACTCTTAAAAAATATCAATTCATCCGCAAAATGGCTAAGATAACTTTATGCTAGCAATGCTGCCTTTGTCCTCTATTTAAAAATTATCCCGATCGTCACCACATCTGGGTCTCAAAAGCGGCTTACAGCAAAACGAAGCATCTGATATGTACCTTTTTAAAAGATAGAGGAATAAAAGTTTAGAAAGGCGTTTATGGTGCAGATGTAAAACTTTTGCTGTTGCATCTAATGGGTTTTCTAATGGAATAATAATAATAATAATTTTTTATCTGACGGGTGGGTGTTCCACAGGGCGGGCGCCACCACCGAGAAGGCCCTCTGCCTGGTTCCCTGTTGCTTCGCTTCTCGCAACGAGGGAACCGCCAGAAAGCCCCTAGGACAGGGGTGTCAAACTCAAATTCATTGGGGGCCGCATCAGCAGTTTGGTCACCCTCAAAGGGCCGGTTGTATCTGTAGGACTATGTGTCCACTCTTTATTATCATAAATTATTGTCACTGCATTCAATTATTACTGTTTTTTGTAATAATGTAAGTAATAACAAAATATTGAGGGGGCTGGGCCCCTGCAAAATGGATGGGCATTGCCATTAAAATCAATGGTTGGTGTGTGCGAGCCGCATCTTGTGATTATGCAGGGTGGGGTTTACCTGAGCCGCCCCCCCTCCTATTTTACTCAATTTGGCACCCCTGCTAGAGCTCGTTCTCTGCTAGTGAGAAGAAAGGTAGACTTGGCAGGACCAGCTCAAGAGGTTTCGGTTCAGCAGCATCTCGGCCCGACACGGAGCGCCGGCGAGGAGCGCGGCTGGCTGGCTGGCTGGGCACGAGCGAAGAGCAGTGCCGCCTCGCCTCCCCGCCCGCTGGCCGCTCACTCTATGCCGCCTCCCAGCGCCGCTGCCGGGAGAGCGCGAGGCGGCGTGGCGGGGGCGAGGCGCTGCGCCATGGGCAGGGCTCCTCAGCGGCGGCGGCGGCGAGCACTCGGCCAGCCTGGCAGCCCCAACCGAGAGTCGGAGGTCGGGGAGGGGGCGTTCGCCGGTCGGCTCCGCCTCCTCTGCCAGATGGGGGGTGGGCGTCTTGCAAGGGCGGCCTCCGCTGCAGCTTCTCGCGGAGAGGTTAGCGGATGGTCTCCTTCACTCCCTGGAAGGATGGACCAGCACCTGGCAGAGCTTTAGGGCACAGGTGTCAAACACAAGGCTGGCGGCCGGCGGAGGCTACACGGGCCACATGACGAGGTCTGACGGGCCGGATTTGGCCCCCGGGCCTTGTGTTTGACACCCGTGCCCTAGGACATTAGCTGCATCTCTATCCTAGGCCGAATCTAGACCTATATTAAAAACGCTGTGAAAATGCTTTTAAAAAACACACACACAAAAAAAGTTTTAAAATATACAGTGGACCCTCGACTTACGAAGATAATCCGTTCCGACGGAATCTTCGTAGGTCGAAATCGTCGTAACTCAAGTCCCCATAGGAATGCATTGGGAGAACGCATTCGTAGGTCAAAAAAACCTTCGCAAGTCGAGGAAACCGCATTTAAAACGGCCGCGACTTCCGATCGGAAGTTGAAAAAATTCGGAAGCGGCGGCCGCTTTGATCCCTCGTAACTCGAAAAACTCGCAAGTCGAGTCATTTGTAAGTCGAGGGATCACTGTATATTGAATTTGCCATTAGCTCACCATCGTCACCTAGTGTCACATTTGTATGATGCACTTAAAACATTATTTTTGCAGCTGTATAGCTGAGTCCCTAGAGCAACCGGCAGGTTCCCTGTAATTTTGCTTTCGTTTTCTAGGTGATGACAGAACCAACGGCCTGAAGTGCCCAGACGTGACCAGAGGAGGTGGGAGACCCACCATCGGAAGCCACTTTTATCAATTCCCTTTCCGTTGTCTCTTTTTTTAAACTGTTACTTTAAAAAAAAACACCTGTTACCTGGAGCCGCTTCTGATGCTGCTGAGCGCCACGCAACCTTCCTTCCCGGGGCTTTGGGAGAGGAGACCTGGCGTCCCCTCTTTGCCCTGCGGCCGACGAGGCGAATGTAGCGACTCTGGAGATCGAACCGCAAAGCCGTCCGGGGCTGGGTTCCTTCCACATTCCTAAGAACAGTCAGGACAAGAGGCTCGGGTCAGAATTCCAGCTTCAGGTAGGGGTCCCGTGGCTGGTGCAACGTCGACGATCTGCCGCAGCTCGGGAATTTCCTCTCCTTAAGAAGGAAGGGACGATCAGCGACGTTTGCTGCGGCTGCTCTTCTTGGGTCCAGATGTGGCAAACTGGGACGAGATCACCACTGCTTAAGCCCCGCCACCAGCTCACCTGCCTCCACCGCCGAGCAGGAAAACCACGCAATTGTTCTATCCGCTCCCCAACTTTGGCATCGCCTCGCCCTTTCACGGAGTCACTTGCAGCTGCATCCCACAAACTGCTTTCGAAATGTTGAGCGATACAGTCCCAGCAAGGACTGGTGGCAGCTCAGGGGCGCCCCAAAACCCAGTGCTGGCGCTTAAGGAATTTTGAAAGGTGCTTTTGTGTTCCGGGGCGAGGGAAAAGCGGGCGGCCTGACGCCGCTGGACTCCAGCTCCCATCAGCCCCGGTCAGTGTAGCCGGGGGATGAGAGGAACTGTAGATCCATCTGCGTTTGGATGTCCTAAAGATTCCAGACCCCCCTTTTTTTGGTTTCATTTCTGTTTACATCCAACCTTGGGCTCATCCGTTTGCCGCTTATAGCAGGAGGCATGGCTGCCTTGGGCTCTTTGGCTGCGTCGCAACGGATTGCTTAGCAATTGGAGAAAGCGTGTTCGCTGGCGAAGGAAAACAGCGGCCAGGAAATGCCATTTTGACAGAACTGCCCCCTCCGTGACGATATCGCCTAATGGTGTAGGTTGTGTCAGGCTAAAACGGGGGAACTGCGGATATTTAAAGCCAACGGTTCTTTCCCTTCTGTGCTACTGATGAGCAGGAAGGATAATTCCTCCCTTCCTTCCTCACCCCAGGATGTTAATCTTAGTCAGCCTCTCCCCTAAATGATTTGCAGTTCCTTTTTTTTGTGGCATTGTATGCTACAAACAGCCTGTTTGTAAATACATCCCTGCTCCGAGTTGACCAACGCTCATAAATGTCATTTTGCCTACTTTGGGTAGGATTAATGTTGGCTGTAATAACCCAAGAGTTTTCCAAATGGGACAGAGAGTCGGCAAGGAAATGCGGCTTTATTGGTGGGTCGCAGGTGTCTTGGTGTCATAAGGCAAGGCAATATTTGAGAAACAGGACTGTCAGAACGAGACCGGAGCTTGCCCTTCGATTTGGGAGCAGCACCTTGTGTGTTTTGCGGGTTTGTGTATGGAGGGGCCAGGTAAAACAATTCTGGGAAAATAACTCGTGCAGTTTTATTCTGGTTCCAAACCTGAAAATTTCAATACGGGAACAATTATTTTCTCTCTTTCGGTACTTCTGGAAAAACCAACCCTCCAGCTGATGCGTAATAAACATTCCATCCTCGCCTGCGTTTCTCTGCTTCAAAATTTAAAACCGAGCGTGGCAGAGGGGAGCCGGGGTAACCTTGGGACGGTTTTTTGCACCCTCTTTAAACCTCTTTAAGTCAGTGGCCTAGGGATGCGGGTGGTGCTGTGGTCTAAACCACTGAGCCTAGGGCTTGCTGATCAGAAGGTTTTTGAAGTCTCTCAGCCCCACTCGCCCCACAGAGTGTTGTGGGGGAGGAAGGGAAAGGAGAATGTGAGCCGCTTGGAGACTCCTTCGCGTAGTGAGAAAGCGGGATATCAAATCCAAACTCCTCTTCTTCTACTACTTGAACTGGGGGGGGATAAGAAACACAAAATCCGAGGGGGCTTTCTCCCTGGCATTGCAAGGGGGGGTTGGACTAGATGACCCCCCGAGCCCCTGACGCACAAAACACAAGCGCACACATTTTCCATTCAACCCCGTGTGCATTATTTAAAAAAATAAACCCAGGCTGTGCTCGCCCCTTTCCCCCTAGGCTCAAAGCTTATTCTCCCAGCTTCAAAAGGTTTGCACTAATTACCCTAACGAGGTCAGGGGAGATCTGGGATTTCTGTCATTAAAAAGACAGGAAAGAAAAAGAGTGAGTGAAAGGGTTAGAAAGGAAGAGCGAGAGCAGTCTGATGGCTGCTTTTATTATATTTTTAAAGCAACATCTGTCCGCAGGAAGATGAAGCCTGTCTGAATTTCTCAACGCCCCCTTTCCACACCAAAGCTGCTTGCTTTTAACGTTTTTTTATCATAAAAAAAAACATTGGCAAAAGGTATATATACATCTCCGCCCACGCTTCTTTTCTTCCTCCGCAGAATTTCCTTTCTCCCTGTCAAAAGCGCAAATCAAAATGACCCATGAACGCGGTCAGAAATTAGTGTCAGGGTAATTGTGGGGGGCTCCGCGGGGTTAATGCGCCATTAGCAATCGGGCCTGGTGTAGCTAAAAGCCGGAAAGAGACAGGTTGTCAAAGGCCAGCCGGGAGATGAAAGAGCTGCCCTCTTCACGGCTGCACTCCCTAGTGGGTGCTCTTTAAATAAGTGTGTGCTTTTGCACAAGCGTGTAACTATAGAGAACGTCAGCGACGCCCCCCCCCACACACACTTTGTGCCGGAGAAGCCACCAGAAGGTGCACATGAAGGAACCCTAAATTCCCCTGGAAAGAAAACGGCTCCAAACTCTTAAAAGCGACGCTCGTTTGGGTGTGTAGATTAATCAACCTGCAGTGGACTGGTTTCAGGTTGATTACCGTATTTTTCGCTCCATAAGACACACTTTTTTCCTCCTAAAAAGTAAGTCTGTGCATCTTATGGAGCGAATGTGTGGTCCCTGGAGCTGAACTGCCCAGGGGCAAAAGTAGATCATGCTTTAAAAAAAAAAAAGAAGGTGTTGAAAGGAAGCCCCCTGAGCAGCTGCTCAGCAAACGATCGGGGAGAGAGATTCCAGCCCCGCCCCTTGCAGAGGGAGGCTGTTTCCCCAGCGACATGGGACTGGCTGATTAGATTATCTGTTTGGAAACTGTAGAAATGGCTCCCTTTCCTGAAGCTGCAGAATTGTGAGTTAAACCCCATAAAACAGGGTTTTTTCCCTTTGCAAAGTAAGCTCAACAACTTTGAGCTGATCCTCAAAAAATGGGGCTTTTCTCCTTTGCAAAAGAAGCTGCACAAATTTGAGCTGATCCTCAAAAAAACCTAGGTGCGTCCTATGGTCAGGTGTGCCTTATAGAGCGAAAAATACAGTAACCACTAAGATGTTTGCTGCTGCTGCTGAATATCCAGCCTTGCGCAGGGCCGGATTTAGGTTTGATGAGGCCCTAAGCTACTGAAGGTAATGAATTTGGTGTCATAATGAATGGAAAATGTTGTTATACTGCATTTAAAAATCTTGGGAAATTAAATATTTTTTTAAAAAAGAACCAAAGTTTGTGGCGGGTGCTGGGAATTGTAGCTCTGTGAGATGGTGGGAACTACAGTTCCTGGCACTGTGCGGCAGGGACGGTGGCCAAACCCACACCCTAGGTTAAAAAAACCTGTGGCTTCCGGGAACCGTAGTTCACAGCGGGCGCCAGGAACTGTAGCGCCAGGCGGGCGAGAAACTACAGTTCTCATTATGTGCACTGTGGGTCTTAATTCAAGCCATTTCATTTCCACTGCACTTTCGCCTGCGAATATTCACATGTCATTCTCCCCCCCCCCCCCGGCCGTATTTGATCTGCTGCTACCCAAAGTACAGCCCCAGGCAGAGACATCCACAGCCTCCCGGTCGCCATAGGAACCAGAGCCTGCCGTTCTTTCGCACCCGGTCCCGGGGGGCCCAGATCCTGCGGCGGTGTCGTAATGAGCCTGTGAAGTTGGAGCTTCGGAAAAACGCACCCGGCTACAATTCCAGACCCCCCCCTCCCCCTGCCGGGCCGCTAACACTTTTTCATCTCCCCCCGCAAAGAGGAATTGCACAAAGCTAAAGGTTATTAGAGTCAAATAACTTCCCGGCTGGGAGGCTAAACTGCTATTATATTCTGCTTCATGCTTCTGCTCCTTTCTGGGCCAGAGACCCTGCAGCAAAATAATTCAAAGGTGGGGAGCCCCAGAAAGACCGTCCACAAAAACCCTCTTTCCCCCACTTTTAAATAAAGACTTTTTTTTTGAAGAGGAAAGGCTACCCTAGCGCTGCAAAAGGAGCGGGGTGACTTTGTGCGCTATGCTGTAGCCCCGCCCCTCACAGTACATGCCCCGCCCAGTGGAGGCAGAGCTTATGTGGAATCAGAAAGCTGGTCAGATTCCCCCAAAGGCAAGCCCCCAAGTAGGACCTGACTGGGTATAAATAATAAATTATTATTATTATTATTATTATTATTATTATTATTATTATTATTATGTTGGAAGCTGCCCAGAGTGGCTCAGGCAACCCAGACAGATAGGTGAGGTGTAAGTTATTGTTGCTATTTTTTATTATTATTATTATTATTATTATTATTATTATTATTATTATTGCTGTGCTTCGGCATTTGGAGGGACCCCCTCCCCATTCCCCTATTTGACTTTCCACCCGAGGAACGAGGAAGGGAATCGGGCACGTGAGCCAGGATGAGACACTCTATTCCAAACCCAGCTCGTGAAAATATAATGAAGCCCCGCGGGATCGGAAGCAGCTCTTTGCCTAAGAACGATGCTGTTATATTTAGACAAGGAAAAACGGGCAGGTCCCCGGCGGATGCGTCAGGAATACAATATTTTCTGTTTAATGATTCCATTATTGCATATAATGTTGGGACTGTAAGGTTTAATGAAGGCCGGAGGGAGTTTCCCTCTTTTTTTGGGCAACGTTTAAAACATGGTGTATTTTTTTGTTAGCAGGAGCGTCCTACTCTCGTGTAGGACCCTGGCAGAGACACATGCCCGGCTGGCATGTTCTCTCCCTCCTGGCCGTTCGTTCGGGAGCTTTAAAAGCTTTCTTCTGCCCGAACGCCACAGCGACTGACACCCAAGAAGCATCAGCACACTTAGGGATCCGCAGAGGTTTGCGCAGTTGCGTAACAGACCTCAGCAACTCGGCGTTTTGGCTAATCTACTTTACTTACATATAAACACACACGGAGCACTGCAACATGGCTCCCTCTCTCTCTGGCATCCGACAGCAAAGAGAAAGAACAAAGGACAATAGTCCCACTTCACAGAACACGGTAACACAAACATCCTGTCTCCGTCACTTCCCATTCTGTGGAATGAAAACACATACACCGTCATGTGATCAGAGGTGTAGGAAAGTCAGGTGGTACCCGGTGCGGAAAATTTCTTGTCATCCCCCCCCCACATTTATTATTTTTTTATTTTATTTTTTGCCTGCAAAAATGGTTTTACGTTATTTCATATTTTCTTACAAAGGAATAATAATAAGTAATAATAATAAGTAATAATAATAATAAACAACTTTTATTTATATCCTGCCCTCCCTGGCCAAAGTCACGCTCAGGGCGGCTATCATAAGATACATAACATTGGTATAAAATCAAACAATAATTAAATTACCACCTAAAAACATGTCAAAATCAAATTAAAGTCGAATTAGATGGCTTTCCGCAGGGTTAGGGTTGGGAACAGTAAGTGCTCCACTGAACTGAGATATCAGCCTTCCCGACATAGGAAAACGGCCAAGTAAACGGCTATTTTCGTGGAGGAGGGTCAAGATATTAACTGATATGCATGAAATTTCATATATAGCTATATAATCCCTAGCGTAGTAAGATAAGACCTTTGGAGCAGGCATTTAAAAAAAAAAACACACGTTTTTTATGAACCACCTTAGTAGGGCAGTAATTGTTTGATAATTTGTCACCCCCTTCCATGATGGAACCTGGGGGGACCCCACTTCCTACGCCCCTGCATGTGCTAGACAACAATCCCACGACTGCAGACACGGGGAATGAATCTCCAACATCTTTGGGGAGTGTGTGTGTGTGTGTGTGTGTCCAAGGAAAGGGTGGTGCTAGCAGGCCTCTGAATTTAAACGGAGTCGTAAAATAATAATCTAGTAGAATTAAAACGAGAGATTATGAGCAAATAATCCCACTGGGACGATAGAAAGCTTTGAACCAAGCATGGGTAAAATGTTTGGCTTAGCCTACCTCGCAAGACTGTTGTAGGGATAAAAGTACCAGTGTGTATCGAGAGTAACAGCTGTTGGAATACAGCGGTACCTTGGTTGTTGAACGGTTTGGCTCCCGAACGCCGCAAACCCGGAAGTGAGTGTTCCAGTTTGTGGACTTTTAACGTCCGCCGTGGCTTCCGATTGAGCGCAGGAAGCTCCCGCAGCCAATCGGAAGCTGCGCCTCGGTTTTCGAACCGTTTCGGGAGTCGAACGGACTCCCGGAACGGATTAAGTTCAACAACCAAGGTACCACTGTACTGCCTTGTGGGCCAGACGGCTTTCCTTCGCTTGGGGCGGTAAGCAGAGGACTCACCTGTCTGGGGCGCTGCAATTTGCAGGATTCCCGCGTGGAATGGCGGGTAGGGTTTGGATGGCCTCTAACGCCCCCCTCCCCTCCGCTTTTACAATTCTATCGTTACAAACTTTGCAATCAGAGAATGTGTAAGGAGAGCTCTGCATCTTGCGGCGGCGAGGAAAAAGCTATATAAATGCTAAGATTTAAATGCTTAGGTACCCAATCGATCACTGAGCTCTGCAGGAGATAGTCTCCCGCGGCCGCAGTCTCATCAGGCTCCTCGTGATGTGCAGACTGTAGATTTCACGCACATACAGAGCACTTTTAAAACTTTGCAATCTCCTCGAACTCGGATCCTGCTTTCCCGGCAGCGGGGCAGAGAGGGAGGCGGGCGAGTGTGTCTCGAAACCAGCCAGCAAAGCTAAAACTTGCATCCATTGCCCTGGCCTTTGCACACATATAAAATGCCTTATATTGAGTCAGACCATTGGTTCACCTAGCGCAGTGCTGCCTGCTCTGACCGGCAGCCGCTCTCCAGGGTTTCAGAATGTAAAGGAATATAAATGGAAAGAGGAAGTCCCAGCAAACGAAGAATGGATCCAAAAACCTATGGAATATGTAGAAATGGCGAAACTTAACCGGAAGAATAAGGAATCAAGACAACAAACTTTTTATAGAAGAAAGGAAATGGTTTATTGAATATTTACAGACAACTTGTAAAGAGGTGAAAACACCAGCAGGATTACTGTAATAACCTGCAGCTACATAAGAGTATATATTGAAAGAGGATAAATAAATAAGTTGGATATGCAGAAGATATGAGAAATAAATTTAAGGAACCTCAGAAAGAGGGGGAAGGAAGTCAAGTTTTGAAATGTCGAAGTGATTGTAAAATCAGTGAAATTTATATATCTGAAAAGTATAAATAAATTATATGTGTGTGTGTTTTCTAAAAAAAAAATGTTTAGGGGTGCTCTCCTTTTCCTACTCATTGAAAAACTGCCTCTCCAATGAGGCCAAACAATGATTCACAAAATGTTTAGGGGTATGCGTATTCCTGTGTCCCCCCAGAAAAAAAGCACTCTGTGTGGGATGTATAACACTGGTGCAGTCAATCACAACATTCCTAGAGTGTACACAAGGGGTCTTGGTCCTCCAGGAAGAGTTTCCTGTGCCTGGAGGAGGATCATTTCCTTTGTGTGACCAGAGGTGGGAGTGGCCTTACCTGAATCACAGAGGTCAGAAGCCATTCTCCCCTCTCTCCCCACCTGGACCCCGAGGATGCAACATCTCAAGAGATGCTCTCTTGGCTTCCACCCAAGAGAGGACACAAGGAGCCTCCTCCCTTATGGGGAGACTCCACATGTACATACACTTAATCTAAGCTAGCCTGCCTTTCTGAGACTGTAGAAGCTTGGAATGTCTGTAAGTAAAAGCTTTATACTTTTATAAGCTTATGTGTCGTGTATTTTCTTTTAAGAGGGAACCAGGGGAAATATGTGCCAGGATCTGCCTTGTTCTAGAAGTTCATAGGAACTTAAACGCCACGTTTTGCTGCGCTTTATTGGGGATGAGAAACTCTGCTAGTTTGGAGCTTGTTAGCACAAGCTGGGATAGGAAATATTAATCAATATTCCCTCATCCACATTCCCACTCATATCCCACACTCTGTGTGTGTGTGTGTGTGTGTGTGTGCGCGCGCGCGTGTAATTGCGCACAATAAAACCCCCAGTCCCACATCCCTGTTGTGAGAGTTACAGACTAGGACCTTTGTTTGCTTAATTTCCACACCCCCCCCCCATCATCCGAGGACCACAGGGCGGTTTGCAACACAGAAACACAAAAATACACAACACAGAAAAAGAAAAACACACACAGGCACCAATAGTTGCAGCGCGGTGTTGTAGCGTAAAACTTTTTTTTTGCAGCAGAACTTCTCTCTCTCTCTCTCTCTCTCCCTCACCGCCCCCCCCCGAATAGTAGAGGTTTGGGGAGCTTTTTTAATATTGTTTTTGAGGAACTGATGTGAGACCTCCCCCCCCCAACACCTCCCTTGAAGATTTGTCAGCGGAGCGGAAGAGTAAACTGCGTAAAATGGAAACGCACCCAAGTGAAGCAAGGAGGTTTGCGAAAACTTGGGAGGTGTGTATTATTATTTTTTGAGTGGGGGGGAATAAGACCTGAATGGGCCCTGCTCACTCAGCAAGAAGCTGCAGCGGAGAAGTTAATCCACTTTGAATTGCAACAAGCCAGAAGCGCCTTGTGTCATATCTGACAGCCTGACAGCGCCTGACTGACAACCCCTCAAACGAAAAACAACTCAGATGGAGATGAGTGGCGGTATTTTAAAGCAGCGCCTTGACAGGATCGGGGTGTTTCCCCCCCCCCCACTCTCCTTCTTTCCTTTTTTCTTTCGCGTGGCTTGGGAGGCGACGGCAGAATGGGCGCCGCTTCGTTCCCCCCTCCGAGAAACCTACCTTGGTTCTCAAACTTAACCCGTTCCATAAGTCCGTTTGACTCCCGAAACCGTTCGGAAACCTCTTTATTCTGCCCGGCAAATCGCTCAAAACCTTGGCGGCGAATGAACGGCAGGTTTCACACACCTGTTTACTACACACAAATTGTTAAAGGGACCAGTCTGTGATGTATAATAGTAATTTTATATGACGGAATTTTAAGCCATGATTTTAGACCGATTAAGATTTTGTTTAGAGTATGTTTTAACTAAACTAAACCAATCACATTTTACTGTTGTCCAACTTAGTTATTCTGTCTTGATGGTAGATGTACGAAGTATGATGTATGAAGCATTCTATTGTTTTGAAATGGGCCTATGGCCATAATTAACTAACTAACTAACTAACTAACTAACTAACTAACTAACTAACACCTGTTTACAGTGGTACCTTGGTTCTCAAACTTAATCCGTTCCGGAAGTCCGTTCCAAAACCGAAGCGTTCCAAAACGGAGGCACGCTTTCCCATAGAAAGCAAGGCAAAACAGATCCGTTCCAGGCTTTCGGGGGGGGGGAACCCTAGAACGGTGATTTAACATGAATTTTACTACCTAACGAGACCATCGATCCATAAAATGAAAAAGCAGTAAACCATGTAAGCAGTCACACAATCAATCCATCAGTAGCTGGATTAGGTTCCACACAGTCACCAAAACAAAAACCTGGAAGAAAAGCTACTGGTGTCTTTAGGAAATACTAGTTGAAGTTAGCCCGTTACATAACGGGCGCTAGAGGAGGAGGAGGCAGGAGGAGGCAGAACAGCGGCCGCTGGGGGGTGGAGAGGGGCTCCCTCCCCCTTCTTTTCCCCCGGCGGCGGTAGCGGCAGCTAGCCGCGGGGATTGGGCTCTGCCTCTGCGTCCGTGCGAGGCAGCGGTGCTGGCGCAACTGAGAACGCGCGTGCGCCGCCGCTGCCTCGCGGACACGCCCCCCTCTCCAACCGCTCCAATCCCTGCGTCCGTGTGGGTCCCGGACATGCGCAGTAGCGCACTTCCATGACACACAGAACGGACGCAGGGACACAGCAAGTTTATTATATAGGATAAATTCCGAGCACAATTCAAAGTGTTGCTGCTGACCTTGAAAACCCTAAAAGGCCCAGTAGACCTGAAGGAGCGTCTCCACCCCGGACACCAGGGTCCTCCTACCAAGGGCCTTATGGCGGTATTTTGGAAATGTACATCCAGGTTTTTTTCCTTTACTTTTTTTTGGGGGGGCCCCAAGAGAGTGGGACCCTAAGCTATAGCTTGTTTAGCTTACACGTAAATCCGGCATTGATCCTGAGTTTCCTGACCTCTGGAATAACGAGATCTCCCACATCCCCTAACCACAGAGAGAGAGAGCTTTGACATCATGAAGATACAATGGAAAAGCAAGTTGGAGGCGAGCGGCGGATCCAGACTAAATGCTTAATGTAGGAGCCCCACCGCCAAAAAAAATATCAAAAAAATCCCAGAGGGATATTTTTTAAGCGGAAGGGAGATAACTGGGAAATAGTGCCTTATTTCAAGGAGTCCAGGAGGGGGCAGTGTTGCATCAATCTAGCCCATGCTGGCGGAATCCGTTTCTTAAAGGAGTCTTGGAAATCAAGGGCAAACAAGAATTTTGGGGCTGGTGATTCACACACACACACACCCCTCTTCCTTTCCAATTATAATAATATTATTTGTTGTTATCTGCATTCATAATCCGCTCCCCTCCCCTGCCACAAACCCAAGGAGCTCAAGGTATTGTGTGCAAGGTTCTCATTTAATCCTCACAACAACCCTGCGAGGCGGGCTGCGCTGAGAGGCAGTGACTGGCCCCAGGTCACCCCCAATGCGGTTCATGGTATAGCCCGGTATTCCACCCGTTCCCCCAATAAACTCCCAAAGACGGGCTGTCGCTCAGTGTGTACGAGAGAGGGAGGAAAACAACAACAACAACAACGGCTTGTTACTTATACCCCCGCCCACCTGGCTGGGTTTCCCCAGCCGCTCTGGGCGGCTCCCAACAGAATATTAAAAACACAATCAAACATCCAACCTAAACAGGGCTGCTTTGAGATGTCTTCTAAAGGTCAGATTTATTTCCTTTGACATCTGGTGGGAGGGCGTTCCACAGGGCGGGCGCCACCACCGAGAAGGCCCTCTGCCTGGTTCCCTGTAACCTCACTTCTTGCAGGGAGGGGAACCGCCAGAAGGCCCTCGGAGCTGGACCTCAGTGTCCGGGCTGATAGATTTTATAATCTATCACGTCTCCTCTTCCTTGCCTTTTCTCTTAAAGTCCCAAATGCCGCCTTATAGGGGATTCGCTCCATCCCGTTGTTGATAGTCTGGGCTGCCCTTTCCCCGCTCCTCGATATCCTTTCGGAAATGAGGAGACCAGAACGGCACACGGCATCCCAAACGCAGTCACCCCATGGGTTCCTCTACTCTCCACCAGAGGGCGCATTTCCAGGTGGAAACACCCAAGGAGGCTGCAGGGCGGGGGCTGGCGAGGGGTGGGGCTTTGGCAGAGTGGGTGTGGCCTGGGGAACGTTCCGAGGGCCGAGACTAACAGGCTTGGGGGCCGCACGTGGCTTCATGTGAGGTTCGCCCAGTCTTGAGCTAAGCCGTCGATAAAAAGGTTGAAAAATCCCCTTGGCATGTTGGATTTTTCAACTTTCCCATTAAAAAAACAACAAGGGGTGCTAAAAAGCTGTAACGTGACAGGAATTCAAAATTTATTTTGGTTCCGTTTAATATAATTTAGTTTTCCCTGGTAAGTAAAATGTGTGTAAAATTGCATAGCAATCAATAAAAGTGATTGCCAAGTACTTGTCATATTATTATTATTTAGCATTCCCTGACATTTTCAGGAGGTAAAATTAAAACGCTTCGGTTTTCCCGAAAGCAGTTTATGTACTTCTTCATCAAATGTAGACTTACCAAGCGAAATGCCACCCAGCCAGCAAAAATAATAGCAGATTTGAATTCCTCACACCCAAAACTGTGTTTTTAAAGGCAACTCACTGAAGGAATTTGCAAAAAAATAAGGTTCGCTCCGTAAAATCGCATGCCCTTCCGTGGGAGCAGAGCCCAGGAAGGAAAGTTGGCAACCCCAGATTCCTCCTGGCCCATCGCTTCTGCTATTTTGAACCCAGCCTACGGCGCTCGGCATGTTTACCTGCAGCCTTTTAGACTCCCAGTAAATTATTTTGTTTTTTGTTTTTTAAGGTTTAAGGTTGCGCGTAATGGTGATGAGTGATGGTTTTTGAAATTCTGCGGACAGCCTCCGAAGAGTCTGGGGCTTAAAGGGCTTGTAATACTCTCCTGTTGTTAAAATTAATTAGGTCTCTTCTTCCAGGGCTAATCGCCGTGAAATGCTTGTAAACTCCCCGCCCTGGGTAGGATTTATTAAGGGCTTTTTTCTCTTCCTTTCTCTCCCTCTTTTTTTACTCCTCCTTTCCTCAACGTACGCCCCATATCTCCATGTCGGCTCCCTAAAACACACTTCAAGCTTCTAGTCCTCATTTGTGAAACTTCTCGGCTGTGGGGTCGCCTCCTTTATCAAGCTGCGCCGCCCTCCTGCCACTAGGGGGCAGCGCCGCCTGCGAAGCGAGAGGAAGTTGAGAAAATGCCCAGCTAGGCTGGACAGGAAGCTCTACCCTGATGACTCGCTGGTCAGGAGGAGAGGGGCAGGGCTAACGGGGCGGTATTGAGCATCATGCCAGCAGGGGGTGGGGTCAAAGGAAAAGTGGGTGGAGCAATAGAAGGGCCATTGGGCTCCTTCCCATAGAATGTCCCCATAGAGGGTCTTCTCGGTGGTGGCGCCCTGCCATCAGATGTCAAGGAAGTAAACAACTATCTGACGGCTCTGGGTGGCTTCCAGCAGACATTAAAATACATTAACACATCACAGATTAAAACTTCCCTAAACGCCTTCAGGTATTTTCTAAATGTCGTGTAGTTGTTGATCCCTTTAACCTCTGCTGGGAGGGCGTTCCACAGGGCGGGCGCCACCACCGAGAAGGCCCTCTGCCTGGTTCCCTGTAGCTTTGCTTCTCGCAGTGAGGGAACCGCCAGAAGGCCCTTGGAGCTGGACCTCAGTGTCTGGGCAGAACGGTGGGGGTGGAGACGCTCCTTCAGGTATACAGGACCGAGGCCGTTTAGGGCTTGAAAGGTCAGCACCAACACTTTGAATTGTGCTCGGAAACGTACTGGGAGCCAGTGTAGATCTTTCAAGACCGGTGTTACGTGGTCCCGGCAGCCACTCCCAGTCCCCAGTCTAGCTGCTGCATTCTGGATTAATTGCAGTTTCCGGGTCACCTTCAAAGGTAGCCCCACGTAGAGCGCATTGCAGTAGTCCAAGCGGGAGATAACTAGAGCATGCACCACTCTGACGAGACAGTCTGCGGGCAGGGAGGGTCTCATTCTGCGCACCAGATGGAGCTGGTAGACAGCCGCCCTGGACACAGAATTAACCTGCGCCTCCATGGACAGCTGTGAGTCCAAAATGACTCCCAGGCTGGTTCAAAATGACTCCCTTCACTGGTTCTTCAGGGGCACAGTTACCCCATTCAGGACCAGGGAGTCCTCCACACCCGCTCACACCCTGTCCCCCAAGAACATTACTTCTGTCTTGTCAGGATTCAACCTCAATCTGTTAGCTGCCATCCATCCTCCAACCGCCTCCAGGCACTCACACAGGACCTTCACCGCCTTCACTGGTTCTGATTTGAAAGAGAGGTAGAGATTTGAAAGAGATCTTCCTTCCTTCCTACTGTCCTGCCCCCCCCCTCTGCCTCTCTTCCTGGGCTTTGTTGGCAAGCCCCTCCCCGCCCCGAAAGACCTGACCCCCCACACCTCTTGCCAGCCCAAGCCGCCCCCTTCGGGCACAGACTCTTGACCGCAGCTCCTTCATCCTCTGACCTCGTCCGCGACCCGCCACGTTCCCCGGCCACAGGACTTCGGCACCAGCTGCCAATCCGGCCTTAAATCTGCCACGGGCTTTCATGTTATGGAGGAGACTTTCCAGAGAAAAACACAAACACACACACACACACACACACACGCCGGGGACATTTGTGAACTCCTGGCTTTTGCAAAACTGCAGCCTCCTTGACGTTTCGCTCGCCAAACGGCCAGCCTTCCCCCCCCTTAAATAAAGGATAGCATAGAAAAACTCAGATACATGCTGATCTCTCCACTCTCAGACACTATACTTGAAAAACATAGAGTTACATGATACATCCATACGTACTCTACAAATTAACATGAACTTAAAAATTAGCTGACGAAGACATCCATATCGAAACAGGGTCCTGTCCTGGTTGCTTTTCCTGAATCGACTCTTCACTCCGGCTTTACTTATAAAGTGATCTTTTTGAATTCTTTTGAATACGGACTGATATACAGTGGAACCTCGACTTACGAATTTAATGCGTTCCGAAAGCACACTCGTAAGTCGAAAAACGGCATTCCCATAGGAATGCATTGGAAACGTAAGTCAAAAAATTTGTAAGAAAACCCCATGTAAACCTTCGTAAGTCGAGTAAACCGCATCTAAAATCCAAGTGGATTTCCTTTCGGAAGTCGAAAAATTCGTAGGCGCGCGGCCGCTTTTTCCCTTTCGTAAGTCAAAAAATACGTAAGCTGAGTACTTCGTAAGTCGAGGTTCCACTGTACGTTTATTGCTACTTGAAATTTCTCATGTCCTTCTACTGTAACATACTACAGTGGTGGTACCTCGACTAACGACGATAATGCGTTCCGACGCGATTTCCGTTAGTCGGAAAAATTCATTCGGCGAATCCCCATAGGAACGCATTGGGGAAAAATTCGTAAGTTGAAAAAATCGGGTCAAAAATTTGTAAGTTGAAAAAATCCTATTAAAAGCGGCCGCGACGTCTTTTCTTAAGTCGAAGAAATTCGTATGCGGTGGCCATTTTGTTTTACCGGAAGTAATTCGTTAGGCGAAAAATACGTTAGGCGAGTTATTCGTTAGGCGAGGTACCCTGTTTCTCCTAAAATAAGACGTAGCCATAAAATAAGCCATAGCAGGATTTCTACGCATTTGTGAAATATAAGCCATACCCCGAAAATAAGCCATACCCAGAAAATAAGACATAGTGACGCGGCACCTCTCCCTTAAGACGGCCTGGATAGGCATGGCTATGCAGTGTACCGACGCGGAGCGGTTAAAATAAGACATCCCCCGAAAATAAGCCATACTGTGTTTTTTTGAGGGGGAAAAAAAATATAAGACGGTGTCTTATTTTAGGAGAAACACGGTACCACTGTACTGTGAATTTGAAGTTGTATTTTTCATTTGAAGCCGCACATATTATTGCGAACTTGGAACTGTTTTTCTTATTTGAATTGACATTCTCTGCCTAAGATTGTAATTCTTACCAGAATACATACTTGCCAGAGTGGTGCATGCTCTGGTTATCTCCCGCTTGGACTACTGCAATGCGCTCTACGTGGGGCTACCTTTGAAGGTGACCAGGAAACTGCAATTAATCCAGAATGCGGCAGCTAGACTGGGGACTGGGAGCGGCCGCCGAGACCACATAACACCGGTCCTGAAAAGCCTACATTGGCTCCCAGGACGTTTACGAGCACAATTCAAAGTGTTGGTGCTGACCTTCAAAGTCCTAAATGGCTTCGGTCCAGTATACCTGAAGGAGCGTCTCCACCCCCATTGTTCAGTCCGGACACTGAGGTCCAGCTCCGAGGGTCATCTGGCAATTCCTTCATTGCGATAAGTGAAGCCAGGGGCTTCTGAACACCAGTTGCTGCAAGTTCCCACGAGGGCAGAGGGCTCCTGTGTGCGAATCCTGATCGCCCCAATGAGAGCAGGATACTGGACGAGATGGGACCCCTGCCCTCATCCAGCAGCCCCTTCTGATGTTATTACGTCTCCCTGGCATTCCCTTACCTGACGGTTTCTGTGCCGTGGGTCGGAAGGTATGCCAAGGGGAGGGAACGTTTCCCCAACCCCGGGGACCACATTGGGGGGCCGTATGCCAATCGTGGGCGGGGCAAGAGGGGGAAAGTGGGCGTGTCAAGGGAGGCCATTTTTACCTTGCCGCAATAGCCGAGTTTCGACTTTGCAAATCCTCCCTCCAGGCAAACAGAAGCAGTCATCAGAATTCAAGGACAGGCATAATAATAATAATACCGTAATAATAATAATAATAATAATAATAATAATAATAATAATAATAACAATAATAATTTATTATTTGTACCCCGCCCATCTGGCTGGGTCTCCCCAGCCACTCTGGGCGGCCTCCAACAGATATTAAAATACATTAAAATATCACAGGTTAAAAACTTCCCTAAACACAAAGCGAGGACCAGCGAGAGGGCGTGGCCTACAGGAGAGCGCCGAGGGCCGTCTGGAGAAGCCTGGAGGGCCACATCCCGTCCCTGGTACAGGAAATTGATCTGCTTTGGGGAGATGGGCATCAAAGCTCTTCCCAGTGTCCCAGCCAGGTAATTGCGGAAACCAATTTGCATATGCAAATGACACCCCCCCCCCCAGAGAAAGTGTTTTTCTCCATCCCCAAAATTTAACAAGTCAGGGCGGCTGCTTTAGTAAGAGATACCAGAATCAACAACAAATTACTTCCTCCGAAAATAATCTGACAGCAAAATGAGCTGTTTCCATTCCTACCCCCCCTTTCTCCGCAAACTATCATCCTTACACGGTCATCTCCTCACCCCCTCCCT